>CM035439.1:109898953-109933953 GCA_020310875.1 Ceratopteris richardii | reverse complement strand
AAATGTAGTTTTGTTGGGTAGAGTTCTGAAAGCAAAGGCTATCATTTGTATCATCCACAAAGAAAACACATTTTTGTTAGCCATGATGTTGTTTTTGTGGAAGGTGCTAGTCATCCATTACTTTCATGTACTAAGGAAACATCAGTTATCTCAAAAGATATGTATGATAGTTTGTTTTCTCTTTTTATAGGTGCACAGTCTAGTGTTGGTCCAAACGAGGAAATTTCCCAGCCTTTAGAGGTTTCATGTGATGATGTAGTTTTATATGATGCACTTGTTGATCAGAGAACTGATATAGAGGAGGCAGAAACTATCCTAAATGGTTGGTGAAAACTTTGTGAGATAGTAAATTAGATGCACCTCTGTCATATCATACTCATTCAGACTCTTATAGTGCTTCTTTTGCATTAGATTGCTATGCTATGGCTACCTCTAGTCTCTGTGAAGAGAATGAGCCTATTTTGTTTGATGAAGCACAAAATTCAAAAAGTTGGATGGCTACTATGCAATCAGAATATGATTCTATTGTGAAAAATGGTAGCTGATCTTTATGTGACTTGCCTCCTAGAAAGAAGGCCATCGGCAATAAGTGGACATACAAGTTGAAGCATAAGCCTGATGGATCAGTTGATAGGTATAAGGCTAGGCTTCATAGCCAAGAAATTTGCATTGATTTTGATGAGACCTTTGCTCCTACATGTCGAATGACTACCGTTCGTAGCATCAGTGCACTTGCAACTGATCATGGTTGGAGTGTACATCAGTTGGACATAAAAACTACATTTTTGAATGGTGATTTGCATGAAGAAGTGTATGTTTTTTAGCCCCATGGTTTTGTGTAGAAAGGGCATGAAAACAAAGTATGCAAGCTGAAAAAGGCATTATATGGTTTGAAGCAAGCACCACATGCTTGGTATGAAAAAATACATGCCTACCTCAGGTTTTGAGAATAATCCAATTGATAGCACCATATATTTTAAGTGTGCAAATGATGTGCTTCTGATCATTGTTGTCCATGTTGATGACCTACTTTTCACTCGTCCTCATGAGAAGCATATTGCTGATTTTACGGCTGATTTGCATGTTTCATTTGAGATGTTAGATTTGGGGCATTTGCATCATTATTTGGGCATTCAGTTTATGCAAGTTGATGGCAGAATAGCTTTGTGTCGAACAAAATATATTGACATGTTATTATTGCATTTTGGCCTTGAAGACTGCAAACCTATTGCCACTCCTATGGAGACAAGTTTACGATTGAGTCTTCATGATGTTGGAGATGCATTTAATGTTGTTCTCTATCAATAGGTTGTTGGATGTTTGATTTACTTATGCATTAATGAACCAAATATTCAGTTTTTTGTCTCATAGATGAGTAGGCTTATGCATTACCCAAGTGTCAAGCATTGGTAGGTAGTTAAGCGCATCTTTCGCTACTTGAGTGGTACCCGGCTACTTGGGTTGTTTTATCCCAAGGGGGGATCACTAATGCCAGATTTAGATGCTTTTTTTTACTCTGATTGGGTTGGTTGCTATGACACTCATGTGTCCACTAGTGGTTTTTGTTTCATACTTGATAGCTCATGCATATCTTGGTTGAGCAAGAAGCAGCCTACTCTGGCCACTTCTAGTTGTGAGGTTGAGTATAGAGCAACTTTCACAACGATTGTTGAGTGTGTGGCTCAGATGCCTTATAGTTGATTTGGGTGTTGGTCAGTCTTCTGCCACCACCATCTTCACTAACATTCAGAGCGCATTGACAGTTGCGAGGAACCCTATCTTCCATGCTCACACTAATCACATTGAGGTGCACTATCATTATCTCAAGGAGAGGCTCTCTGTTGGAGAGATTAGTTTGGCATATGTGCCCACACAGGAGAACATTGTAGAACTTTTCACAAAGGCTCTGCCTAGGGAGAAGTTTGAAGCTTTTCGCAAAGCTTTGGGCTTACTTCCTTTTGTCGATTGATTCCACATAGCTTGGCACTTCCTTATACATGAGTGCTAGCTCCTTGTTCACTATATCACTCCCAGGGGGGATTTGTTGATATATTTAGGTAGTGATGTGTGTGAACCCACCAGGACTGATGGGGCACTTTTTTCCCTCTTTATGAGGTTTTTTCCCCTGATTTGTATATATGCATATAACGTAGCAATTCATATATCTTTGTACATTCTCTTGGTACTCATTTGAGATCTTTGCAAGCACACTAATATTGGTTAATTTATTGCAACAAGATCAAATTTATGAGCATATCTTTGTGCAAAGGTTATTTATGACTCTGATTGTGATTGTGATTGTAATTGAGGGTAGATCAATGTTTGACGAGTCTCCATGTTTACAAAATGAAGACTTATCCCTTCCCAAAGTTACAAAACAGGAAAAAATTTGAGAATTTGCATAGTGTGTGTCCTATAATAAGTGGAAAAATAACTTGAGAAAGTTGTGGGGCCCTATGCTCAAATATTCATACACATTTGATGCTCTTCCGTACATCCTTGTTTCTTTCTCTTCATTTGTTGCTTGAGAACGTTGTGGGATCCCATGCTCAAATATTCATACACATTTGACCCCTCGAGGGGTAGCTTGGAAGAACTATGAAATGACCAAAATACCAGATGTGAGATGTTTTTCATATTCCTTGGGATAATTTTTTCTTTTTGGCTAATGGTTTTATAAATGCCTCCCTTTTTCTTTTCAATAAGAACATTACATTTAGGAAAACAAAATTTTGTGTGTTATTGCTTGGTGAAAATTGGAGCTTCTTACAAGTCTAGCACATGCCATTCTGAGTATTGAGACAGGAAATACTAGGTGGCTTTTATATCTTTGTCCTTATTCCATATAATTTTTGTGATTGAGGGTAGATGAATGCTGATGCTTTGCTTCATGTGATGAATGGCACCCTCTTCATGCCACCAAATACATTTGGTCATTATCGTCTTAGCTGATTGACATCATTTTTGGGGATCACCTCATGGAAAACGTATGTGGTTGTAAAAATATGTGTACTAGGTGCAAGATAAATTTAGAGCTTAGGGGAGTGAAGGTTTGCAACACAAGTACATGAGAATTGGCTTTCTACCATGCATTAAAGCTATTGAAGGGGGAGAAGATTGGGAAATACTTGAGAATTTTGGTGCATAGTGCTTTGCGATGAGAAGCATGGGTGAGGGAGAGTGTGATCAGGAGCTAAGATGGGTGCTTCCAAGAAGTTTGTGATGGAGATGAGTGTTGCAATTGGGTAGCAAAGCAAGAATATGGAACTACAAAGTAGTTGAGTTGGGCACTATTGTTATCATTCAAGAGGATTTGGAAGCTCTTGTGTGAATGGGTTCCAACAACCTCTGAAATATCATCACACACTTTTAGGAGAGTCAAAGGAAGTTGTTGTTTGAGTCATAACTAATTGAAATTCCAACCAAATTTGAAGGAGAATTTGGGGGACACTTTTAAGTGGTGAATGAAGCCTTGATTCAACCAGCTATATACATGTTGTCACTTCTTCAACTTTATGAAGTCTTTTCATGTTGTGAGTTCTTCAACCCTATTAAGGCTTGTGATGTTTCATTGAAGATTGTGAAGCACGTTTCCATCATTATGAATATCCTTATTAGCTTGATATATGTGAGATATAGCACATCCCTCACAAAATGGCTCTAATATTGGAATGTCTCTAGCATGTTGTCTTTAGTTATTGGGTGGCCCTCTAATGGTCCTTCAACAAATGGATAGTTTGACTAGTCTCCATGTTTACAACATGAAGACTAAACCCTTCCCAAAGTCACAAAAGAGGGACAATCTTGAGAATTTACACAATGTGTGTGTCCTATAATAAGCGGAAAAATAACTTGAGAAAGTTGTGGGACCCTATGCTCATATATTCATACAAATTTGATGCTCTTCCATACATCCTTATTCCTTTCTCCTCACTTGTTGCTTAAAGAACTTTGTGGGACCCCATGCTCAAATATTCATACACATTTGATGCTCTTCCATACATCTTTGTCCTTTTCTTTTCACTTGACCCCATGCTCAAATATGTACACACATTTTATGCTCTTCCATACATCCTTGTCCTTTTCTTCTCATTTGTTAACATGTTGCAATCAACATCTTTTTGAATGTCTCTTATTCATATTTCCCATTTTTCTTTCATAGTAAAAAAAGCCTTGGAATTTCCTCCTCTAATGGTAATAATACCTCTTGTCCATATACCATAAGAAAAGGACCAACCTAGAGGAATAGCTTGGAAGAAGTATGAAATGCCCAAAATAATGATGTGAGATGTTTTTCATATTCCTTAGGATAATATTTTCTTGGTTGCTAATGGTTTTATAAATGGTTCCATTTGTTTTTTCAATAAGAACAATACTTTTAGGAAAGGAAAATTATGTCTTATTCCTTGGTGAAAATTTGAGCTTCTTACAACTCCACCACATGACATTCTCAGTATTGAGTATTGGTGGCTTTTATATCGTTTTCCTTACTCGGTATAGTCTTCTAAAATCCAATATGCATTCCTACAGAGATTCATGTATTTATGAGGTAACATTGAAGGTTTTGTTTTGGAAGTTGAGTCATCGAACCAATCTTACATTTTATGCTTGAAATATTGAAATCAATCAACAACATATGCAGCCCAAGGAGCCCCCCCCATCTCCAACTTTGCAGGGGTTATACATCATTGATCCATGGTATAGTGGTGACCACCATGGATCCTCTATTGTGAGGTCTAAGGTTCAAAACCCGAAGTGCAACCTTGAAGTTTTTGGGCTTATATAATCTTAAATATTAACGCTCTTGGGTGTCTCATTCTTGAATTGTATGTTATGTAAACTCAAATAGACGTATGGTCAGTCTCTAAAGCTCACCATGAGTTGTCTATTGGAAGAATTGAAGTTCCAAAAATATTTGTCATTGGAAGAATTAAAGTTCCAAGTATTTGTCAATAAAGATTGGTCCATTGCAAGAGGTGTGATTTTCTCAATGGAATCCTTCCTCTCTTCCTCTTGATCATATGGGCTAACCTGTCCCAAATCATTCAACTTTTCTACATTCCCAAAGAGAATGTACCATCATTGAAGTTCATCATATAGTGTGGTGTTATCTCTAGCATATCCAGGCCATCCACATATTATGAGCACATCCAAATATTTGGGTGCCCCATGGGAATTAGTGTGCACAAATTGGAGAATGGTATAATAGTTAACACTTCATGTCTAAGTTAATAGGTCCTTTGCATGTCTTCACACACAACCATCACTTTGTACTCTCCCCCAAATCTAAGTAGAAGAATATGCTTTCAATATCTAAGAAGTTTAAGTAATAAAAATCTCAAGACCCATCTCAATTAACATTATCTTTTCTACCATAAGGTTCTCAAAGGTACCAAGTGAAAAAGAGACTACCTCAATCAACTTCTCCCTTAAACCTCATGCTGTTTAACCACTCCTACGAATTTGACTCATGATGTTCAACTCATGGTGCTTGAATGGACGCACAATGCAATGAAATTTGCAATCCTGTAGTGACGAAAGTGTGTCACGTCAATCATTGCTATGCTCCCATATTCCTTGTAGTGTTAACCACTCCTACCATGAGGTAAAAAAATCTAAATCAAAATTTCAAGCACTTTTCTAATTTATTGGGTGTGTGTGTCAAAGGGCGAAATGGCACTCAATATTTTGCCTTTACTCAAGCACTCAAAAAATCAAAGCCACAAATAGACTTGTGAAGTGAAAGCCTTACATAATAAAAGAAGAAATAAAATGAGCGGTCTTTTAACAAAGTCAATGTTGAAAGTAGCCTATAGTTTTCAATATCAAGTGATTGTACCTTTCCAAGAAAAATGCACATATAATTCTTCAAAGCAGATTCAAACCAATATTTGAATCAAAATAATGATCATGACTACTCGCACTTTTGCTACCCCAAACGGTCAAAGACAAGTGTAGGATCCCACCCATCTCCATCTTGAATTCTTCATCTCCATCTCCATCTTGAATTCTTCTTGGAATCTCTCTTTTTCTGTCTTTTTTTACAAAAGCGCATTGAAATACAAACAAGGAAAAGATACATGAATGTGAGAGAGGGTTAGAAAAAAGGTTTATAACATATTCATCTCCTTCATGAGGGATCCACTTGTTTTTCAACTTGTTGTTTTCTAGGATGAAATACTTGTGGTGCCTAAAGCTAGGGGGAGGCGGGGTTTCTTATAGTCATGAATCCTTCTATCTATCCACATAAGAAATTTTTCTACACACAATTCTCTCCAAGGCTTTTTGAAGTTGGTTGCACATCTTTCTTTCTAGATTTTTAAGAGTGCTTCACTTCTAATAGGGTTTTGAACAAAAGAGTATCCAATCGCTTCATTGATCAAAGATTGTTTCCAACTGACTTGATGAACCAATAGAAGGAGCTTGCTAAGGCACTGCTAGGTCACGATGGTTCTCAGACAAGAAAAGAAGAGGTGACCTATCTTCTTTTTTCCTATAGCATCTCTTGCACCATGAGGGGGATTGCACATTTAACGGTCTTTGACATTATTCCATATCCCCTTGTGGAGAATATTTTGCATGAGGGCTATTTTCTTGTTCTCAATAGGTGGGCCCCATAGGTCCTTGAGCTTGAAGTCCCATCTCATTTAGGTCCAATTCAGACACCGCTTCTTGTTTAAAATGTGATAAAATTCTCAAAATTGTTTTGGTTCTCATAATTTCCTCCATTTCTTTCCCATCATGCCTCTTTAAATCCTTCAAGTTAAGGGGATCCTCAATAAACATGGGGTGGGTCTTTGATTCATCCTAAGAATTGATTATGTTCCTTAAAAGGCACTAGTCTTGAAAGCCACCTCTTTGATTCGGGTCAATGTACTCAATCTTGACCTAATATTTTCTATCTTGGTTGCAAAGGTGCTTCCACATGTGAAACCCTTTGTTCTAGAGTCTCTTAGCTCTTTGGAGGTTCTCATTTTCCACTCTTATGGTACCCAAAAGACAGAACCAAATAGAACCTTGTTTTCTAATTCAAGAAACCCACTTCAAGGAAAAAATAATGCAATTAAGGGGTATCATCTTGTTCCACACTTTCATAGGGAGTGTTTTAGATCCAAGCCCTTAGGCGACAACCAAGAATGGTGAGAACAAAAGCATGATAATGTCCATATCTTTCCATTTAGGGATCCCTACGAGTGAGAGGACATTGATGTTTCTGAACACGAGCTTGGCCTAAGCAGCATCATCATTACACCATGCTTTGACCATCCATTTTGCAACTGCCTCTTCTACCAAGACAACCATATCATGAATGCCATGCCACCTAAATTCTTCGGATAGGAACATATTTCCCATTTGATCTTAGACACCCCCTCTTATTTGGATCACCTATCCAAACAAAATTTCTACAAAATCATTCCATCTTCTTCAAACCCTTGTTACTCGGTCCCCAATAGACCAAGAACTAGATGATAAAAGAGGTGAGGATTGAGCTAACCACCATTGTAGGTCTTGATACATTAAGTTACATTCCCTTCTGGTAGTGGAGCTTGCTATCAAGCTTGGAAATCATTAACCCTTGGAAACCTTGAACCAAAAGGGATGTCCAACAAATGGAAGAACTCACCATAAGGGATTTGGTGACACCCTTGAATTCTTAGACATTATGAGGGCCTCCCTAATAATGACTTGAAAGCTATTTTTGAATGGTTGGTTTTAGACCCACATGCCCCACAAAAAATATCAAGGTAATTCCAAAAGTGAGAGACATAGTGGGTGTTGTTATGTAGAAAAACATTAGTTTCATTGACAAATACTCTTAGAAATGTTTGCTCTTGCCCCCATGGAGGCCAAGACCACGAATATAACTTCTACTAGGAAAGGAGTGAGTGCCAAAGGAATGCTTCGAACCAAGAGGGATTTCTTGTCTAAGCAAGGGAAGTGAGAACATCAACAGATCATCATGGAACCACAAAGCCTTCCTACTAGCAACAAGGTGCTTCAAAGTAAGAACAATCTGGTAGTGGTGCAAGACCACAATATTTATGCTATGAGAGAGGGAGGGGAAACCCAAATTAAAGTTTTGAATAAGAGAATTAATCAGAGTCCTTGTCTTCAATTAGATGGTGATGGAGCTTGAGAAGATCCCAATTGTATTCTTTGAATCCATCAATCATATGGATTGCCTTTCTACTCCCACCAATCATATGGATTGCCTTTTCTGAATCCATGAATCATTTGGATTGCCTTTCTGCTCCCACCTATCTAAGAGAACTTCCACCATGTTAAAGTTTCCACGCAAGATAATGTTTAAAGCCAAGGTGTCTAGAGATATCCATATGTTAATTTTGTCAAGATCCTAATTGGGGACATACATAGAGGTGATAAAGATGGGATGAGTTCCCCCAAAAGAGGCACAAATCCATCTATAGTTAAGTTCAATAGATGTCCCCATATAGGTTGTGAACTACCCAAAATCAAAACCTAATGAAACACCCCCCCAACCTTGAGGGTGATCATTTGAGATCCAGAAATGCTAAGACAAAATACTCTACGGTCATTTCTTGAAGTTATCACCTCTAATTTTAACCTCTTTAAGACATATAAATCTCAAATTAAGTTTTTATCCCTAAGTCATTCGCCAATAGTAGCCACTTTAAAGGGTTCTGAAAGCCCTTGGACATTGAAGGAGGTGATGCTAATTCTTTTTTAGGTTTCTCATCTCTTTTTTTTTCTTCCTACCTTGAGCATATTCTAGAGAGGCCTCCCCTTTGATGGGGATCTTCCATGGGAACTCCACACTAAGCCTTCCCTTCAAACATCCCATCTTCTTGGCATATGGATTTGGAATAGTGGATCCAATTATTGAACTCTCACCATTGAGATTATCTTCTCTCCTTGTGGTGTAGTCTTGGTTGTTCTCCTTGCTCATCATAGAGTCTTGAGGCACTTCGTCATCATTAGTATCTTCATCATGGCTCAGACCCCCTCGATAGTCCAAAAGGTTGACCTCCTTCTCTAGTTTGTTATCCTCATTGGTCTCTGAATTCCTGTCCAACTATGAGTGTCCCACTCCCATTTTTTTACTAGGGATTTTTCATCTCCTTTTACTGACCTCTATGAATTCATCCAAAGAGGGCATAGGGCATTGAGTCCTTATCATTTCTATTTTTAACAAGGCTTTCCCTGAAGCCTACTCCTCTACTTCAAGGGCCATGGTGCTATCACCAACCATTATAATATGTTGGTTTGTCTCTCATGGATCCACCTTATCCTTCTTTCTAGGCTCCCTTTCTTAGTGGGCAAACTTCAAAATCTATGGCCGTGCATGCCACAAGGAAAACATGCATTTGGTAGGTTCTTGAATATAGCTCCTTGTTCTAAGATATTTGTTTTCCCAACATAAATGCTAATCGAGGATGGCAGCTCTTTGTTGGGATCATCCTCCACCCAAATCTGGGATACCATCTAGCATTAAAAAATTAGGAGGAACCCTCATGGATAGGGCCCCCTCATCCTCTTTGGCCTACAAATGGGTGACCAACAGTGCCACAATTTTCGTGATAAAACATACACGAGCAAGGGAAGATTGGGGACTTCGATCGAGAGGGGATACTCAAAGTTTTAGACTTGTTTTGCACAAACCCCAAAAACAACATGAACACGCACATGGTAGTCTAGAGGACCTTCCAAGTGCCAATCTAAAGGGCCTACAAGGCCAATTCTTTTTTTTTTTTTTAAGAAGTATATGGTTTTCCTATAGGAATTTGCACTTCACAACCATGATCCCACATGGAAATCCCTCCCTATGAAGCAAGGCTTTGGTTGTCTCTAGAAGGGGTCGTCACCATTCAGAAATGCAGTTTTAATGTGCTATTCAGCCTTTACTTTCATGTATGAAGGAGACATTTGTTAGCTCCAAAGACATGTATGATACTTTGTGGCATTTTTTTTATAGGTGGAAAGTCTAGTGTTGGTCCTAATGAGACAACTTCTTAGCCTTTGTAGGTTTCATGTGATGGTGCAGATCATTCCATTTCTGATATAGATTTACATGATGCACTTGTTGACGAGAGAGTTGATATTGAGGAGGCAAAAACTATGCCAAATGGTTGGTGAAGACTTTGCATGACAGCAAATTAGATGCACCTCTATCATATCATACTTGTTCAGGCTCTCATAGTGCCTCTTTTGCATCAGATTGCTATGATATGGCTGCCTCTAGTCTCTATAATGAGAATGAGTGTGTTTCGTTTGATGAAGCACAAAATTTTGAAAATTGGATGGCTACTACGCAATTTGAATATGATGCTATAATGAAGAATGGTACCTAGTCTTTAAGTGACTTGCCTCCTGGCAAGCAGGCCATTGGCACTAAGTGGGTATACAAGCTAAAGCATACGCATGATGGAAGAGTTGACAGGTATAAGGCTAGGCTCGTTGCAAAGGGTTATGCACAAGAAAGAGGCATTGATTTTGATGAGGCCTTTGCACCTACATGCCGTATGACTGTTGTTCGTAGCATTTGTGCACTAGCATCTCACATGGTTGGAATGTACATATACAGATGATAGCCTTTGCTTTCAAAACTCTACCCAACAAAAATACATTTTATTGCTTTATCATCCAATTTCTTGCAATGTTGTTCAAGCACTAATGCATATGCAACCAAAAACACGCAGGTGAGCAACAGATGGCGTATGACCATGCCAAGCCTCATATGGAGTGATAGACTGCAATGCTTTAGTGGGACATTTGTTCAGTACATATGCTTAATTTTCAAGGATGAAAATATTTCCCAAGGGGGGGAAGAATGTAATAAAGTAACTTTATGATATAAGGGTCTAGACGATTTAGATAGATATGAAATCGGACATCGTTTGGTCACTCATGTGTGTGATGCCAAAGATCTTGAGACTAGACTTAAGTATAAGTTCATGTGCTCTCTTAAACAAGTGATCCACTTAGAGTAGTGGTTAAGTCTCAAGGTTGTGAAGTTCAACCGTCATGGGGAGCATGGAGAGAGAGCTTTGCCAGAGGAGCTCTAGAGCCTTCTAACTCAAGTTTAACTTGAGTTAACTTGAGTCCAATGAGACTTAACTCATGTGGCAAGCACACCTACCATTGGTGGACTCTAGTGGAATGTACTAAAGGAATGGTGGAGAATGCACATGCATTTTCAGAATCTAGTTACATTTGTGGACCTTATTGATTTGACCAACTATATTTAGAAGCATAAGGTTGGGAGGAGAGTCATCTCTCTAGCACATGATGGTCATAATTGTTAGTTCTTTGCAAAATGGCTGGTGCAAACTCTGAGAGATAGCAAATTATTGCACCTTTGTCATATCATAATCGTTCAGGATCTCATAATGTTTCCTATTGTTAAGCAATGGCTACCTTTAGTCTTTGGGATGAGAATGAGCCTTTTTATAGAGTATAGGAAAGTTGAAACGTCTAGTGAGTGGGACTTGAACCTAAGCATTTTGCCCCATGGCATTCAAGGCATACCACTATACCATACCCATTTGGACAAACCTATTTCATTTGATGAAGCACATAATTTAGAAAATTGGATGGCTTCTATGCAATCACAATATGATGCTATTATGAAGTACGATACTTGGTCTTTATGTGATTTTCCTCTAGGCAAAAGGGCCAATCATACTAAATGGGTATACAAGCTGAAACATAAGCCTGATGGAACAATTGATAGGTATAAGGCTAGACTTGTTGCCTATGCTCAAGAGAGAAGCATTGATTTCGATGAGACCTTCCCGCATGCCAAATGACAATTGTTCATAGCATTTATGCACTAACAACTCATCATGGTTGGAATGTACATTAGTTGGCCATTAAAACTGCATTTTGAATGGTGATTTACATAAAGTAAGTATTTCAGCCCTCTGATTTTCTATAGAAAGGGCATGAAAACAAGGTCTACATGTTGAAAAGGGCATTATATGGTTTGAAACAAGCATCACATGCTTGGTATGAGAAGATGCATGCCTATTTGTTGGCACATGGATTTGAGAACAATCCAATTGAGAGCACCTTATATTTGAAGCATGTAGATGATCTACTTCTGATCATTGTTGTATATGTTGATGACATGCTACTCACTAGTCCTAACAAGAAGCATATTGGTGAATTTAAGGTTGATTTGCATGTCTCTTTTGAGATGTCAGATTTGGGACATTTGCATCATTATTTGGACATTCAATTTATGCAAGTTGGTAGGGGAATAAATTTGTGTCAAACAAAATAAATCAACATATTATTGCAATGTTTCATCCTTGAAGCTTGCAAACTATTTCCAATCCCATGGAAACATGTTTATGGTTGAGTCTTCGTGATTTTGGACATGCATTTGATGTTGTTTTCTATCAACAAGCTATTGCATGCTTGATTTTCTTATGCACAACTCGGCATGAATGTATCTAGAGATAAGTAGATTTATGCATTGCCCAAGCTTCCAACATTGATAGGTGGTTAAGCACATCTTTTGCTACTTGAGTGGCACCCAACTACTTGGATTGTTTTACCCCAAGGGGGGATCATAACCATCATATTTACATGCTTTTTTCGGCTCATACATGATAGGTTGCTATGATGCTCATGTATCCACCATTGGTTTTTTCTTCATGATTGGTAGCTCATGCATATCTTGGTTGAGCAAGAAGGAGCCTATTGTGGCCACTTCTAGTTGTGAGGTTGAGTATAGGGCAACTTTTATTGTTGAGTGTGTGTGGTTCAAATACCTTTTGGCTGATTTGGGTGTTGGTCAAACTTTTTCCACCATCATCTTTACTAACAGTCAGAGCACATTGGCAGTTGCGAGAAACCCTGTGTTCCATGGCCACACAAAGCACATTGAGGTGCGCTATCATTATGTCATGGAGAGGTTCCCTGCAAGAGAGATCAATTTGTCTTATGTGCCCACACATGATAATGTTGCAAAACTTTTCACAAAGGATCTGCCTAGGGAGAAGTTTGAAGCTTTTCGCAAGGCTTTGGGCTTACTTCCTTTTATGGATTGATTTCTTTCCACATAGATTGGCACTTCTTTATACATGAGGGACAACTTCAAGGCACGTTTTTTCTCTTTTTAGGAGGTATTTTTTTCCTTGGTTGTATATACACCTATAACCCTAGCAGGTAAATTATCTTTGTACATTCACTTGGTAATTCATTCTATATTGTGTTGTTATCCAAACTTCTTCTTCTTCCTTATGAAGTTCATGTGCTTTTGTAGACCTTGAACTCTAACATACTTATCCTAATGTAGTCATGCAATGAACTTTAGCTCGCATTTAGAAAAGCTATTTGGATAGGCAGATATCCAATTCTTGGAGCCTTTGATTCCCAAAGAATAATTTCATTCTTGGATGCAAGCTTTGGGAAAGTCCATATTTTGCTCAAAGCATGAAATAAGAAAATCTTGTTTCATTTAAGACTTCTTCTTTGAGAACGTAAAGTCCATTCCATCTAAATTTCTTGCGGATTCGTAGCTTTTCATGCTTCCACCTCGATAAAAAAAAAGCTCTACAATGGAGAACCAATCCATAAATCAAGGTAACCATGACACTCTTCTAAGGGGAATAGATATTCAAAACCTCATGAATCGTGTTGTCTTGCTAAGTTTATTAGTATGCACCTTTCATGTATGTGAACTTGAATGCACAATTTGTGCTTTAAGTTCAAGTGCCCTTCTCATTATTTCGTCGTACTCTTGGATGGAATTGCATGAGAAAACAACATCAAAGTACTCATGGAACTTAGAGTTCCTCTTGGGAGCCAACCTATTCAATTATGTGTGGGTTATGTGTGCATTTTTTGTTTGTATACTTGAGTTGCAACTGCATTATAATGGGAATATATATATATATATATATATATATATATATATATATATTCCCCATTTCAATGCACTATGTTCTTATTTTCTCTTAGACAAGAAGAATAATTTGATTTCCTTTTCTTATAATCAAGCTCAATGTTTCATTGGAAGTATGTTCTTTTAAGCAATTTCAAATAAGCTCTCTTAGTCACTAGCCACACTTTGTATCTTTAACTCATATACCAAAAAGTTCATTCATGCATTCATGCTTTTCAAATAGAAGTATGGTGCATGATTGTTGGGTCTCCTTATTCTTGCAAGCATTCAAATCTTCCATCTATGTGTGCTCGTATAAAGCAATAATTTTATGCTCTTATGGTGGTACACATAGTTAAAAGAAGAAATCCAAGTGAATATAATTTCTTAGATGCATGAGCAATTAAAACTTTCCATAACAGTAGAGCATGCAAGATTTATTATTTCAAGCATGAAAACCTTTGAAACTTATGAGTGAATTCTTCTACTCATAGCTTGGGTGCAATGAAAACCTTAAAAAGATAATACTTTCTATGCCATCTTTCATGTTCCTTTAACACATGTGAATTCCAAGAAATCATGCATATGCAAAAGATAGGTTCTTTCTTAGCATATAAGAGTCAATCTTTCATCAAATAATCATTATATTTCCTAAAAAATGATCCGGAATATTCTATCAATCTTTCTAACTATGAATGTGGATCTAAGGAAAATCAATGTAAATGGGACGCACATAGGATAATGCTTCATGCTTATAGTATGTTTTACTTTGCATGAAATTCCTTGATGTAATATAGTATGATAAAAAGTAGAAAAAAAAACTTATGATTTAAAGAAAAATAATGGGAACTTTCTTGAATCATGCTTGAGGGAGATGTACGTGCTTGATGCTTCTTCCTTTAACAATATCTCCTTTCTCCTCTTGCATCCTTGACTTGAAGTATCCATGCTCATCCATGTGGTTTCCTATTCATGCATAAGTTCACACTAAATGGCTTTGTCTCTCTCTCATCCTTTGTACCGCCAAGTCTTGTTTCTTTGCCTTGTGGCCTCTCATGTGAAGCAAGGAGGTCCCTTGCTCACATAGATGGTTGGAAGTTTGGACATCAACAAAGGAACGAAAGGAGGACTCCTTCCTTTCTCTCTTCTTGTTCTTATACGCCATGCTAGATGATGCAAATCAAGAAGAATGGTCCCATATTTGACACACGGGCTTGAGAGAGAAGCTTTTTAGAGAATATGCAAAAGAAATATTCTTGTATTGATCAATTGTAGAAGACTTTGCTTGAGAAAAAGGGTGCATGTGTAGCTTGAAACCAAGAAGAAGTTTCGAGAATTTTAGGAATATGAGTTTTATCCTCCTCGAGAGATATTGCAAAGACCACGAAAAAGGAGTTGTAGATGATCTAGCACCACATGGGCATGCGTAAGCTAGACAAGGAAGCACATATATCCCATATATGAGGGTAAGTAATTGTGGAGAAAGGCATATAAAGTGTAGTACCATATATTTTCGTTCATCCAAGAGAAGGAGATATGGAGGAAGATCCCCATTGCTCCTCTATGTATCCACATTGCATGTGGCCTCTCTGATTAGGTAGCCAAACGGATGTGTGGGTGGGCTGGATAGCTTTCTTGGTGCACGTGATCAATCTTTTGTGTCAAAACGAATGTTTGCTAGCTTAGAGGGAGATCCCATGTTGATGAAGTTGCAAAAGGCATCCTAATCTTTTATCTAAATTCACCAAGAATGAAAGAGAATAGTGTATGAGAGCTCATTCTCCATGACAACACTGTGAGAGGGCTCTGATACCAATGTCATGGATGAGTCACACCATGAGAGATGAAGTGTGATTCTCCTCTCAACCATCCCTTACATAACTTCTCAACTAGGGCTGTAGTCTTGAGTTAATTGATATCAATATGTGCATGCGTAAGTATAGCCAAACACATGTCCTAGTCTTCTAGAGTCTACTCATATGAGGTGTCCAAGTCCACTCGAGTTCACTAGGTGGTAATTTCTTCATGTGTACTAGTCTACTTGAGTTAACCCAAGTGGATGCTTCTAGAAGGCTTTAAAGAGTCTTTTGAGGAGCAAGGATACAAGTGTACATGTGTTCAAATGTAGACTCCTCTTGGTACATTCAAGTTGAAAGATAAGTAATTGTCTATGTCTCAATGTATGTGGATGATTTAATAATAATAAGAAATGTTGGAGGTGAAATAGAAAGGATAAAATGAAGCTTGCATCTGAATTTAAGTTTCAGATTTAGGAGAATTGACCTACATCCTTGAAAACGAAGTTGTGAAGAAAGAAGATGGCATATGTCTTGTACAAAGGAAGTATATTTCAGATTTATTGAAGAGAAATGGCATGGAACATTGTAAGAGCATCAATAATTCGATAGAATCCAATGCAAAGTTGTTGATATATTTAGGTTTTTTTTAGGAGGTTTTTTTTCCTGGTTTGTATATATGCCTATGGCCCTAACGAGTTACTAATCTTTGTACATTTTAGTGGTAATACATTCAATATTGTGTGTTGTGCTCCAAGCTTCTTCTTCTTCCTTATGCTATTCACGTGCTTCCTTAGACCTTGAACTCCAACAATTGGTATCAGAGCAGGTCGCTGCTTCATCTAGGGCATCATCGACACCCCTCCGGTTACAATCTCAAAATTGCACAAAATTTGGTGAGCATACTCAGAGTGAATAGGAGATTAGAAAATCTTCGCTTTGTGGTGCCGAAATCATGATTTAAGCTTGTTTCGGCCTCTGCACGCACTATCGTAGTGCTTGTGTAGGCAATTTTATCTTTTTATGCCAAAGATATATATAGCTTTCGGTTCGACAGTATAAGCGCCTCGAAGTCTGCTACAGGTTTAGTGGAACTCGTCAGGGTAGTTCTCTTCAACTTTTTCACATACAATCATTTTTTTGCATCAGGGTATTTTAGTCAATGGCCATGGCTGAAAGTAGTGATGCATTCTACATGTTGGCTCTTGAGGATAATTTGGACAGTATGAATTACCCATTGTGGTCTTATGTGATGTGTCATGTATTGGTGCAAAAGGACTATGGAATATTGTGCAAGGTGTTGAAAACGTCCTATTTCACCTACAAACACAATTGTTGAAGGTGATGCAGATGGCATTGAAGATGGTGATATTCTTCATGTTCTTGTTCGTGTTACTGTTCTTGCTACAACTACTACACAGAAAATTTATTGGGATGGCAGAGATGCTTAGGCACATGCATTGATAGCATTGTCTGTCCAATGTGCCATTATTCCTCACATTTACCCTTGTAGAACAACTAAGGATGCTTGGGATACACTTACCACTTTATACAAGGCAAGGAATGAGGCTCATGTTGCTTTTTTTCGAAACAATTGGAGAGAGAAAATGAATGAAGATGATTCCATGGACAAATTTTTGGCAAAGATCAAAGATTTGAAAGAATGATTGATTTCTGCTGAAGAAGTTTTGCCTAACAGTTCACTTGTGCAGATTGTTCTGAATGGTCTTCCCCATTCATATCAGAGTTTCGCTTCTACTCTTTGTTGATGATGAAAGGCAATCCAAATGCCTTAACATTTGAGGAGTTAGTCTATGTTTTGTTTTAGGAAGATCAGTCTAGGCAAAACAGGTCCATTATGCATGTTGCAGATTAAGCTTTCCTGACTAGTCAGAAGGGCAAAGGTAAATGGAGCTCTTCTACTAGTAAGTAGAAATCTGCTGATTCTGCATAATCAAAGAAAGAAGATAGAGAAGAGAGAAAACAAAAAAGCAAAAAATGTTTTGCAAATACTGTAAAGAAAATGATCATGTAATAAAGAACTATCCAAAATTGGATGTTAAAGAGGCAAGGAACAAAGAGGTTGGAATGGTTGTTGTAGAGGCCTCTACACCCAAAACAGAGTCTCCTAATCTTGTGCAGAATGAAGAATGGGAATTTACCACTGTTTGCAGTTATGACCCATCTTCTCATGAACAGTGTATGTCTATACTAGACTTGGATGTTTGGTACTTTGATAGTGGGGTGACCAAACATATTACCTTGCAGTGTAGTTTTGTCACTTCACTTGAGCTCGGACCTATAGGGAATATTGTCACATGTGCCAACAACTCCTCTTATCTTGTTATGGGAGTTGGTAAGATCATTCTGACTATTGCTGATGGTAGTTCTTTTACATTGTTAGATGCTTTATTTGTGCCAAGGATCAAGAAAAATATGTTATGAGTTTCAGCATTAGCCAAGATTGGCTTGGTTGTGAAATTTGTTGATGATAGATGTACAATTCATGATCTGTCAAATGGCAATGTCATTATTGCTTCTGGCATTTTATGACTTGGGCTATATAAGCCCATAAACTATGAAAAATCTGTGAATGATTTAGCATGTGCAACACATGATTCTCACACTCTGTCATATGCAAATCTTTGGCATGCATGCTTTGGTCATCTGAATTTTACTAGTTTGCTACACTTGCAAAAATCTGAAAATGGTGTCCTCTCTACCCAAACTTGAGGCACCAGGTAAACATGTTTGTGAAGGCTATATTTTGGGCAAAATGCAGTGTTCTACAAGTTGATGGCAGAATAGATTTGTGTCAAACGAAATATATTGACACATTATTGCAGCGTTTTGGCCTTGAAGACTGTAAATCTATTGCCACTCCTATGGAGATAGGTTTACGATTGAGTCTTCATGATGTTGGAGATGCATTTGATGTTGTAGTCTATCAGTAGGCTGTTGGATGCTTGATTTACTTATGCATTACTTGGACAAATATTCAGTTTATTATCTCATAGATGAGCATGTTTATGCATTGCCCATGTGTCAAGAATTGGTAGGCAATGAAGTGCACCTTTTGCTACTTGAGTGGTACCCGACTTCTTAGATTGTTTTATCCCAAGGAGGGATCACTACCGCCAAATTTACATGCTTTTCTAACTGTGACTAGTCTGGTTGCTATGACACTCATGTGTCCACTAGTGGCTTTTGCTTCATGCTTGGTAGCTCATGGATATTTTGGTTGAACAAGAAGTAGCCTACTGTGGCCACTTCTAGTTGTGAGGCTAAGTATAGGGAAGCTTTCACAGCGACTGTTGAATGTGTGTGGCTAAGATGCCTTATGGCTAATTTGGGTATTGGTTAGTCTTCTACTACCACTATCTTCACTGACAATTAGAGTGCATTGAGAGTTGTAAGGAACCCGATGTTCCATGCTCGCACTAAGAACATTTAGGTGCACTATCATTATGTAAGGGAGAGGTTCTTTGCTGGAGAGATTAGCTTGGCATATGTGCCCACACAGGAGAACATTGTAGACCTTTTCATGAAGGCTCTGCCTAGGGAGAAGTTTGAAGCTTTTCACAGAGCTCCGCATAGCTTGGCACTTCCTTATACATGAGTGCCAGCTCCTTGTTCATTGCATCACTCCCAAGGGGGATTTGTTGCTATATTTAGGTAGTGATGTGTGTGAATACACACACTAGGACGGTCAGGGAACTTTTTTCCCTCTTTAGGAGGTTTTTTCCCCTACCTTGTATGTATGCTTATAGCCCTAATGTGTTACTTATCTTTGTACATTCTAGTGGTAATGCATTTAGCATTGTGTGTTGTGCTCCAAGCTTCTTCTCTTCCTTGTGTTGTTTGCGTGCTCCCTCAGACCTCGAACTCCATTAGAAGTATAGTGGTGAACGATAAATATTTAGAAGATCCACTTATGTACATGTCTTTAGCTGATTTTCTCCTTCATGCAACCTTAAAAAGGCTAGATATAGTCTAAGCATACTATATGAACATACCTTCAGATGTACATATGCAAGAAGTTAAAAGGGTCTTCAAATACTTGAAGGGTACTCCATATTAAAGATTGTACTATCAATATCACAAACATGTGGGTTTGAAAGCATATAGTGATGTACATGGAGCTTGAAGTAAGGATGATAGGAGCACTAGAGGATATTTGATGTTTGCAAGTAACAACCTGGTTTCATGGAGTACTAAAAAGAAGCCTATAATTGCACCTTTGAGCACACGAATATGAATATTGGATTCTTACAAATGCAACATGTGAAATGGGATGGGATTTGAGACTTTATTGTTTCTTGCCAGGATTAGACATATATCTGCTCACAACTCCCACTGCAAATGCAATGTCTGGTCTCATGGCTACCATAATGTACATGAGACTACCAACAACAGACTGATAGGGAATTTTGGACATGAATTCCTTCTCCTCGTCTGATTTGGGGCAATCATCCTTGCTCAATTTCACATATGTGGGTAAAGGTGTACTTAATGCCTTTCCACCCTGCATATTGAACCTGTGAAGTACTTTGGATATGTACTCACTTTGAGACAAGTATATGCATCTTTTACTCCTATCACGAGTAATGCACATGCCAAGAATATGTTTGGCATCCCCCAAATCCTTCATATCAAATGTCTGACTCAACTTCTTTTTGAGAATTGACAAGTCATAAGAGGACTTCCCAACAATCAACATATCATCGACATAAAGTATCAAATATATCAAGCTACCATCTGAGCATCTCTTTGTGTAGAGACAATGATCCTCATTGCTTCGAGAATAGCCTTGAGACTTCATAAAAGCATCAAACTTTTGGTACCATTGTCTAAGGGACTGTTTAAGCCCATACAAGCTCTTCTTGAGCTTACAAACTAGAATTTCCTTGCCAAGAACTACATAACCCTCTGGTTGTTCCATATAGATCTCATCTATAAGATCTCCATGCAAGAAAGCAGTTTTCACATCCATTTGGACTAACTCTAAGTCCTCCATTGCAACGAATCCAAGCAACATGTGCAGGGTAGTCATCTTGACCACTTGAGAGAATATTTCCTCGAAATCAACACCATGTTGTTGCTTAAAACCCTTTGCAACAAGTCGTCTTTTATACTTATATACCCATTTACATGGTAAAGCTTATATACCCATTTACATGGTAAAGCTTTCCTGCCATTTGGCAAAGGTACTAAATCCCAAGTACCATTCTTGTGAATAGAATCCAAGTCACTCTTCATGGTACGCTCCCACTTGACATGATCCTTTGTCTTCATAGCCTCTTTGTAGCAAGAAGGCTCACCGGCATCTGTTAGCATAACAAAATCTAAGCCTGGAACATATCTATCAGGTGGATGTGAGACACGTGCAGAACGTCTCAATGGTTGCTGAACAGGAACATGTGGAGACTGATCTGAATGGACATTCTCTTAAACATCCCTATGTGCATCATTTTTATGCATGCTAACCGGAGGACTAGTATCCTCAAACACCACTCTTCTCACTTCAACCTCCTTAAAGAGCTGTTTATGCATCTTAGACTCATTGAAAATGACATCACTACTTTTGATCACTGTCCGTGTTTCAGGATCCCATAAGCGATATCCAAATTGTGCTTCTCGACCATATCCAAGAAAAATGCATTTCTTTGACTTATGGTCCAACTTTTGTCTAAGATTCTTGGGTATATGAACATATGCTTCACACCCAAAAACTCGAAGATGATCATAATATGGTGGCTTCCCTGTCCACAACTCTTGTGCCACTTTCAAACCTTTGGCAGTACTAGGTGAAAGGTTAATCACATGAACTGCAGTCAATACTGCTTCTGCCCAAAAGCCTTGTGAGAGATTTGCATGATGCAACATAGAGACTACTCTATCTTGAATAGTTCTATTCATCCTCTCAGCTACACCATTCTGTGCTTGGGCATAAGGAGTTGTAAAGTCTCTACGAATCCCTCTAGACTAATAGAAAAGGTTGAATTCATGTGAGGTATACTCACCCCCATTATCTGAACGTAAAGCCTTAAGTTCAGTTCCTTTTTCAGTCTCAACTAAAGCAAGCCATTTTTTGAAAGTAGGAAATACCTCATCCTTTGATTTGATAGGATATACCCAACCTTTTCTAGTAGCATCATCTATGAAAGTGACAAAGTAAAGAGAACCACCTAAGGACCTAGTGGGCATAGGACCACACACATCTGTATGAACGAGATCTAAAGGTTGAATTGAAGATTCAATGTGCATTCTATGCACATTTCTGGTTTGCTTTCCATATTGACAATGCTCACAAAATGAAAAATCTGAGAAAGATAACACAAGTAAGTAGCTAGAACGAGAAATATTTTCCATTCCACTACGTGATATATGACCCAAATGACCATGCCAAATACAAGCCATAGGTTGTTCAATAACAGCTAACAAGTGTTCTTTCTATGATACAAATAAAGGATAAAGTCAGCCAACTTTGCTTCCTTTTGCAATAACCATATTGCCCTTTGATATGTGAAAGGACTGAGCATCGAAGACCACCTTGTAACCAAGGTCATCAAGTTGACCAACTGACATCAAACTGCATGATAACTGAGGTACATGGCGTACATTATGCATAGTAAATTTTGAACCATCAATGAATTGCAGAACCACATCTCCAATCCCCACAACATCACATTGCTAAGAGTCACCAAGTCTCACGGTACCAAGATGTTGATGACATGATTGCTCCTACTTCATCTACATTTGTATCCGCATGAGTGCATCTCCATTTTGTATCCAGGAGGCACTCCATTTCTATTCTATTTCCATTTTATATTGTATTTCCTTTGTATTTGGGTACCTTGCCATGTGCTTCTACCAGTTGTATTCATTCTCCTTTCAGGAGACTTATCCCACATATGATGTACTTTTGAGAGCCCCTCCCAAATCTATATAAGGAGGGCCTCTCCCCTCATTTGTACTTGGTTAGAAGCTCGAGGAGCCTACTCCATGCTCTTGGAAAGCTCATTTCTAATCCACATGAGTTTACCCATTTCATGGTCTACTCATTTTGTGTCTCACACATTCTTTGTTTTGTGAGAGTACTTTACTTTTCATTTTGCTTCCGCATGTGTACTCTCTACATGATATCAGAGCGATAGGTGGAGGTCTTAGTGGTTCTCTTGGTGGTGTGTTTGGCGGTGATTTTGGTGGTCGTGCTTTACTTTGTTGTTGTGCTTTCTCCTCATTGCGAGAAGCCTTTTGCCACCAACTTTTGGGACTCATTTTGCCCACCCTCCCACCCTTATTTCTCATCCTTTATCCCCATTTTCCCTCCCTCTCACCCTTGTTTTTGGCATTCTTAGTTGATTTATATTCAGTTTTGTGGTCAATGAAGAGTTGAGCTTGGATCTCAGTTGATTAAAAGTGTTTATAAACACTTTGTGAAGGTGCTTCCAACTTTAACCAATTTTCACTCTTCTGCTCAATTATTGAGGCTATTTCTACGCATGTTACTGCAAGGAGAAGATAACGAGGAATGGATGCTGAAGACTTGCCATACTGACGGCGGCGGGGATCTTTGCCTACTAGGGCACATTGATCAGGTTGCCATCACCATCGCCATCAATATTACATCAATTCTGTTGCTGCGTGTGGAGGAAGACGAAGGTTTCTAGAGGTCCCATTCATTTGCCGACAAAGTCGTGCTAAGTACAAAGATCTCTCATCACATAGAGTAAGTCGAAGAAGCTTCTTCATCAGGCGATGACATAGGAGCAGAAGGAGCAAGCACCATCCATATTGATCAATTGCTGGCAGGCGCATATCTACGGAGAGTGATCAATCAACTTCTCTCTGTTGAGTCCTGGATTGCCTAGCGCCTGCATCTCTGTGATAGTGAGAAAGGACTAAGAGGGAGAAACAAATTATTGCGACAGAGAGAGAAACTCCAACTCGCTGTTCTATAGTGAAGAATTCTAATCTCTGAAGCACATACGATCGCCTCTGACCAATAGGAGCAGAGAAGCTAGCCCTGCGCTTGTGTTCCACTGCTCTCTGACGATGAGAGAGAGGGGGGAGAGAGAGCGTTGTCAGCATGCTCATTTTGAGGATGATTAACACGCTTATTCCATAATTAGGCAAAAAGCAATTCAATTGAGAATGACCTCACAACTGATGTCTTATTCTGAGATGATTCAATGATTTTGTATCTCTGCAATCATCTTTGGATTCTGACGAGCTCTCTCGGTAATTTTGATCCTTAGACTTCTGTAAGTGCTAATTTTGGTATGCTCCAATGCGCGTTTGAGAGAAGGCTGCTCCACTTTTGGCGAATTTTTTGGCTCATCACGCACTTCAAAGGGAGAGCTTACATCAGATCGATGTGGCATGACTATGCAAAGGACCATTTTTAGCAACTAGTTCAAGCTTAATGTCTAATAGCCTCAGCAATTCTGCGCGACTCAATCACTATCCAAGTCTGATCACTCTGTCCTTTAGTATACCCAATATAATCAATCCACTAAATGTCCTTGATTAAAGCCACAAATTGCGTACTACTAAGAACTTTAAAGTTCATTGCATCACCCTCATCTCTACCACATACGAACCACACACATATAATCTACATAGCAATTCTTTGGCAAAGAGTTTTAACCCAAAGAGTTTTAACCCAAAGAGTTTTCATATACTCTAAGTCCTAAAAGTGTTGTGCTTTACAGGTACCTTAATTTGCCTATATCCAAAGTTTTTTTTGACGTATCAACTTAACCCTCATAAATAAGTGCATTTGTAATTTAGTCAAGGGTTTCAATCCTACTTTAACACTCTAATTGGCCTTCAATTTAAAGAAGGACCCAACTCTCTTTATTTGGCACTAAGTGCCCCTCCTTGTAGCATCAAGCAATAAAAGAAAAATGTGTGTGTGTGTGCTTTGGGTGGCTATTCTAAGCCCCCAAAGTGGTTCCCAGTGCAACGGGCTACTCTAAGCCCTCCTCTCGCGTCGACTTATCTTGGTGTTGTACAAGTGCAGGGCTACTCTAAGCCCCCCCTCCTCCCCAAAAATTTTAAGTGTGGTGTCTAGTTGTTCATTTCAAGATTTGCAATTATTTTGAAGTGGCATTTCTGGCAAGTGTCTTTGATAGTGTTTCTAAACACTTTATCCTCAAAGCTTTGTAATGACCAAAAGTGAAGGTAGCTCATTATCTATGACTAACTTCTTACCCTCTTTCACCCCCTATTTTTATGCCTAAGGATGAATGCCTCAATGGACAAAATTACAATCTATGGAAAGATGTCATGCGCGCATATCTCTACACGAATCTCCTTCATGAGGTAGTAGATGGGTCAGACCCCGAACCCAATAGGGATACCAACTCAGACAATTGGCATGTGTGGAATGTCAAGGACAAATGAGCTTTAGGTCAGCTGTTACTTGCCTGTGACGAACTGACAAAAGGTCATATCACGGCCTATAAGACGTCCAAGGATGCTTGGGATACATTAGCCACTTTGTATGAAGACAAAACCCCTTCGAAAATATATGCATTAGAGGCCGAGTTTCATAATTTGACCATTCAGTCACTCGACACAATTACCAAGGTCATAGCCCAATTTGAGGACTACCAGTGTAAATTAGCACTATGTGGTAGGTAGATTTCTAGTGAAGACATGGCCATTAGGCTTCTTAACAAGTTACCTAAGTCATACGAGACATTTGTCACAACTTTGTATAATCGCGCCTAAGTCTAAACTTGGGAAGAGGTTCATCGACTATTGCTCCTTCACGACTCACGAGCCAAATCGACTTCCTCCCAAGAATCTGTCATGAAGGCCAAAGGCCCATTCAATAAGGGCAAAACCACAAGTCATCATGCTAGCAATGGATCTAAGCAAGGATCGCATAATTCATCGAAGAAGTTCACTTGTAATTTTTGTGGAAAATCAGGACACTTAGAAAAGTTTTGCTATAAAAAGAAACAATCATCGAAGGCTTCTATGTCTAGGCAAGCATCCAAAGGATCCCAACATAGATCCCACTACTCTAGTGAGGAACTCTTCATCTCCACAGAAGCCAATGCCCTAGTTACTTCTAGCTCCCCGCATGAGTGGATCTTTGATAGCGGAGCTACCTCCCATATGTGCAAAGACAAGGACTCCTTTCAAGAACTCGAACAACACACAGGAGAAGTCTATCTTGGCAACAACAAAAGTTTACCCATCAAAGGAAAAGGGAAAGTTCAAATTACCAACAATCAGGGGGAATGCAAGTCTTTATCCAATGTTCTTTTTGTTCCAAATTTATGTATGAATCTACTTTCTGTCAAGGCCATTACAGATCAGGACAAACAAGTATGGTTTGATAACACCTTAGTTAAGGTAGTTGATCCCTATACAAAGGATATCATTGCTCAAGGTATTGAAGAAAAGGGCCTCTACAAACTATCTTGCTTTGTATCCAAAGAATCAACCTCAAGTTTGTGGCACCAAAGATTTGGCCACACTTCTTACTTATCAGAAATCTCTTCATCCCAACTTATGAAGGGATTGCCAAAGATAGTGCAACTTACTGATGTCTACCAACCTTGCACCCAAGGCAAGCAACATAGGGCCCCGGTTCCCAAGGAAGTTTCAACATGAGCGAGGAACCCTCTAGCCCTTATCCACATGGACTTATGTGGACCCATGAACACCCCATCCCTGAGTGGATCCCTCTAACTTTATCTTCTAGTAGATGACCACTCTCGCTATATTTGTGTGTACTTTTTGAAGTCAAAGGCAGACACATTCTCTAAGTTTCAAACTTGAATCAAGGAAGTTGAGAATGAAACTTCAACTAAAGTTAAAACCATCAGATCAGATGGAGGTGGTGAGTTTATCAATCATGACTTCGATAACTTTCTCAACTAGAAAGGAATCAAAAGACAAGTCACTCAGCCTCATACTCCATCCCAGAATGGAGTAGCTGAAAGAAAGATACGTAGTGTGATGGAAATGGCAAGAACTATGCTTCATCACAAGGATCTACCCTACAAGTTTTGGGCAGAAGTCGTGCATACTACCGTTCACATTCTTAATCGAGGATTTACAACTGCATTACACAACAAAACACCCTTCAAAGCATACTATGGAAGAAAACCGAATGTGAATTACTTTTGAGTCTTTGGTAGTGAAGCTTTTGTCCATGTACCAAAAGAAGATAGAAAGAAGTTACAATCAAAGTCCAAGAAACACATATTCATAGGATACAATGACCAATCAAAGGCATACCATCTATATGATATGGAAAACCACTCCATTACCATTTCGAAGGATGTGATCTTCAATGAAGCTTCCTCATACTCAAGAAAAGATTCAAGTACAAGTCTTACTCCACCTATCTACACTTCAGAGGGGGACTCAGTATTTCCAATCTCCAACTCAGAAGCAAGTACTTCAAGTCATCCGAGAAGATCTCAAAGACTTATTGACAAGAGACAGCGAGAACAAAGTCATTATGTCAATTACGCCTTAATGCATCAGATTCAACAAATCTCGGGACCATCTAATTACAAAGAAGCTCAAGGACAACCTAAGTGGGAAGAAGCTATGCAAGTAGAAATGGATGCAATCGAGAAGAACAAAACTTGAACTCTTTTACCTAAGCCCACAAATCATCAAGTCATAGGAGTTAAGTGGCTTTATAAAGTTACGTACAAGTCAGATGGCACATTAGACAAGTACAAAGCAAGGTTGGTAGCTAAGGGATACAAGCAACAACATGGCATTGACTATGAAGAAATCTTTGCTCCTACTGCAAGATTCACAACCATAAGAATCATCTTAGCACTAAGTGTTCACTTTAAGTGGCCCATTTACCAGTTGGACGTCAAAAGTGCATTCCTTAATGGAGATCTTCAAGAAGAAGTATATGTTGAACAACCTGAAGGCTTCAAGATCAAAGGAAAGGAAGATCACATATACAAACTTCACAAAGCACTTTATGGACTTAAGCAAGCTCCCAGGGCCTGGTATGAAAAGATTCACAAGTTCTTTGAAGACAAGGGATTTCACAGAAGCAATACTGATGCTAATCTCTATATCTATGAAAAGAAGTCCTTAGTAGCCATCATCATTCTCTATGTAGATGACTTGACCTTGACAGGCTCAAACAAAGAATGCATCCAGTTTATCATCACACAACTTCATCTCCAGTACTCTATGATAGATCTTGGATTACTTCACTACTTCTTGGGTATGGAAGTTTGGCAAACAAAAGAAGGTATATTCCTATCACATAAGTAGTACTACTCTTATCTACTTTCTAGATATATCATGGACCAGTGTCGCTCAATTTCTACACCACTTGATCCAAACATCAAGCTTACACTGGAGGACTCATCATCACTTGTGGATGTGCATACCTATTGATAGCTTGTTGATTCATTACTCTATCTTGCCAACACTAGACCAGATATTGCTTATGAAGTTGGTATACTTAGTTAGTTTGCACATCAACCTCGTCAGACTCATTGGGATGCTGCTCAGAGACTACTTTGATACCTTGCCCTCACCCGACATCATGGTCTTTGGTATAGAGGGGGCATCGAAATCGCCGGATATTCAGATTCTGATTGGGCTGGTGATCCTGATTCTCGACGGTCTACTTCTGGGTATATATTCTTGCTTGGCTCAGGACCTATCTCTTGGGAAAGTAAGAAGAAGCCTACAGTTGCTCTAGCATCCACAGAGGCCGAGTACCGAGCATCGAGCTTTGCAGCATGTGAGGCCATCTGTCTTCGACATTTATTATCTGACATTGGTGTTTTGCAGGATACTCTGACATCTATTCGCACGGGTAGCCAGTCAGCCTTGGCCATCGCCAAGAATCCAGTGTTCCACGCTCGGACGAAGCACATCGAGATCCAGTACCACTTCATCCGCGAGAAGCTCATATCTCAGGAGATAACTCTGGACTAGTGTACCTCTCAGGAGAACCTGGCGGACATGTTCACGAAGGCTCTACCTCCGGTTCTGCTCTACTGCTTGGTGGACCTCTGCAACATTCAGCCACTCCAAAATGGAGCTGCAGAGGGGGTGTTGACGACATGATTGCTCCTACTTCATCTACATTTGTATCTGCATGAGTGCATCTCCATTTTGTATCCAAGAGGCACTCCATTTCTAGTCTATTTCCATTTTATATTGTATTTCCTTTGTATTTGGGTACCTTGCCATGTGCTTCTACGAGTTGTGACTTATCCCACATATGATGTACTTTTGAGAGCCCCTCCCAAATCTATCTAAGGAGGGCTTCTCCCCTCATTTTTACTTGGTTAGAAGCTTGAGGAGCCTACTCCATGCTCTTGGCAAGCTCATTTCTAATCCACATGAGTTTACCCATTTCATGGCCTACTCATTTTGTGTCTCACACATTCTTTGTTTTGTGAGAGTACTTTACTTTTCATTTTGCTTTCGCATGTGTACTCTCTACACAAGAGACTTTCCTGCATAATTAGAGAACCATTCTCTAATTATGCATTAATTTCTTCAATCTTCACAGTCGAAGTAGATGGTGCAAGTAACTGTTTAACATGCCATTATTGTCATAAGAAAGGACACATGAAGAAAGAATGTTATGCATTAAAGAATGCTAAAGGTAAAGGACAGAATGTTGATGGGCATTAATTTCTTCAATCTTCACAGTCAAAGTAGATGGTGCAAGTAACTGTTTAACATCCCATCAACATTCTATCCTTTACCTTTAGCATTCTTTAATGCATAACATTCTTTCTTCATGTGTCTTTTCTTATGACAATAATGACATTCGATATCCCTCTTCCTTATTTACTTCTAGTCTTATTCTGTTGACCATTTTTTTCCTTGTTCTTGCCCCTGCCATGTTGTTGATTCTTTCCTTAGTAAGAATCACGAACATTATATGCATCTCCACTCTAAGTGCCAACCATAGATTTTTTGCGAATCTCCTCACTTAAGAGTGCGCCACATATGTCATCATAGACGAGTTTACCACCAGGTGCACTATTGCTAATAGCTGTGTAGAACATATTCCACGATGATGGCAAGGTGCATAACAACAATACTGCTTTCATTTCATTATCCATATCCATTTTCTGAGCCTGTAACTGAGAGAATATAGCATCAAACTCATTTAGATGAGCAACAACACTATCTGTGTCCTTCATATGAAGGTCATATAATTTTCTCATTAGATAGACTTTGTTTAATGCTGTCTCTTTTTCATATGTATTGCATAACTTCTTCCAAAGCTCCTCTGCACTTTCACAGTCTAATACTGTAAAGTAAACATTATCTGCCAGGAGCAAGTGAATGGTAGACCTAGCCATTTCATCTAACTCATCCCAATCATCTTCATCTATGTCAGCAGGCTTCTTTGAAATTCCATTTACTGGCTTCCATTGCCTCCTTTGAATCAGCACATCTTTAATCGGATTCTTCCATAGAGCAAAGTTTGTGCCATCAAATTTTCGGATCTCAAAATGGTCTTTGCCCTACAAGTTATAGCTCCTCTTCGGAACACTAGCACTAGACCCTGATCCACCGGTTTGCCTGAGACCTCTGATGCCATGATTGTAGAGAACTGAATAGAATGATAATGGAGCTAGAAGAGTCCGAACACCAACGGATAAGTGTATCAAGGACTAAATCGACCATTGTATAGTTGACAAAACCAGAAATCTGGAAAAATTTTGCCAGAGTATCCTCTGCAAAAAGAGCATATGACCAGTGTCAAAATATCATAAAACTGCGAGTACTGACATGTTTTCCTGCATAGTGAATCACTGACTCCACTGCATATAATCAGTTACCCAATAGGAGCCAACTAGGCTTATCGAGCACCTATGAACAACTATCATACATCTCCTATGGCGAGGCTGGGTAAGTCTTCCACCTACATCACTGAAGAGATCCCGACATCTGGGTGTCTCTTAGTTAAGAAAACCTCACCATGACCCTCTTTATCAAACATAAAAGGCTTTATGCAAAGAACGTAACCGCTATATCAATGACCACATGGACGTACATAAGCGGTATCCACAGAAGCGTACATAGTGTGTATGTGCTCAATATATGCAGTAAAATGACACTAAGGGCTGAATACACAGCCCAAAACTAGCCAATAACACTTGCAAGTGTCTATCAACTTTGATATTTTAGGCTCAAAAAACCTACATAAATTTGCAGCAACTGCTCCCACCAAAACTGAAACCTTTCAAGAAACTTGTAGTTTTACGAGTGTGGCTAAAAACACAGCCCCAAAGGTTGATATTTATTGTCGGAGTAGTACAAAAAACACTCTTCTTGATGTTCTTGGACGTGTGTGAAGAGAACTATGTGCAAAAGTACTCCAAAATGGCTCCAAAAGACACCCAAAAATGCTTCAAAAATAGGCTTTGAAAGCAAAGAATAAAGCTTTGAGGAACCAAAAGATGTTTAAGGTAATGTCAACCTTAGTCTTTCCCCTTCTTCAGACACCACGAGTGTAGCTTAGTGGCAAGAGATTGCCACGGTTAAGCAAGCTCTGGGGGGAACAATACTGGGATGGGTGACCTCTCTGGAAGTACCGGGAACCTCTATATTCCTTGATCGTTGAGGTCCTCCCTCGCGCGCAACCAAAGGTGACTTCGGTGACTCGGATGACAAGGTATGCCAAGGTCTATGCCTTGGTCGCTGCCTTAGTCGAAAGCCTGGGGGGGGGGGGGGATCGCTTTGCTCGCACAAAAGGAACAAAGCTTTTTCCTCGAATTTCTCTGATACCAGTGAAGTATTTCGATGGCGATGCATCACAGTGCGCTCTCCTTCTCGAGGGCTTCACGACGATATGCTCGGAGTAGAAAACCGAGCTCCTAAAGCTCGAAAGCAAAGTTGCGATGTCTAATTTTAGAAGAGAAGGTATCTTGTATTTATACTCTCTCCCATAGTTGCTATTCGTACACATACAAGAGTATTCATACGTACTATATACTTTTCGTAATGAACGTACTACGTAATCGTCTATATTCCTACGAGTTTGTACATATTATTATTATTATTATTTTTGCTTCTAGTACTTAATTGAATCTTCATGCATATTTGGGCATATTGCAAATATAGCATGCTCTTGGGTTTTTTGGTTGTGTGCACTTTGTGTCTTCTCTGCAAGCCCTTGAAGCCATCAACGTTGCCCCTCTCCTCAAGCTTTCTTGTCTCCTCAAGCCCTCCTCCAAGCTCAAGTCCTCCCCTCTCTCTGTCTCCGACTCTTTCTCTCACTCCCTCTTAGGCTCTTACAAGTTACCTCATCACTTGAAAGCTCAAAGTTGAGCCTTCTCCAAGTTCCAACCAACATGGTGTGCAAGAAACACGAAGCATTTGATTTCCATTGCATCCATGTGGAGAAAAACACGAAAAAGTTCAACTCCCATCATTGAATATGTAGATATTGTGGCAAATGATACAAAAATGGATTTACAAGGCTCCTTCATTATCGGACAAATGTTGGAGGGAAAGTAGAGGTATGTAAGGAGATTACGCATTATATATATATATATATATATATATATATATATATATATATATATATATATATATATATATATATATATTTATAAAAGAGAAACCCACATTTTGGTAATGCAGAAGTTCATAGCTGTGCTCAAAGATTATATCATAGGAGTGTTCAAACAATATTTCTAAGTATTAGTGACGCTGTCCACAGAATTTCGACAAAACTCGTCGTCACTCATAAGCGACCATCACTCACGGATAGCAACTGTTCACAGAATATTTTAAGTATCAGTGCTACGTCCGAATTTTAAAGAATTTAGGAAACTTGTCGTCACTCATCCTCCACCACCACTCACGGATGTTGGATTGGAAAAGTTTTTGGATTTGCTCCACCCGTCCTCTGAGTGTGGGGTGATGGGTGCTCGGGACTATCCAGCAGCTCTGGAGGCTCTGTCAACCCTCATTACGAAACGTACTCGTGGGGATGGTTCTAATCGTGGTGACGCCTTTGATCTCATGCCTCGCTACGTACAGGTCCGCTTTCTCTTTATACCGCGCTTCCTTTACTTCAATTCCCATTAGGATGCATTCGTGCAGGAGAGAGAGAAATCAAAAGTCAAAATGTATATTCAATTCAAGAAGCCTTCAAGACACTGTACTCCACTAGACACTTGCTCATATAAGGCGTATTTATACCAAGCCATATCATTCAAGATATCTAGGCTCCACTCTTTGAAATCGCCTCTCCGAAAGTGTCGAATGCGTTGCAAATATCAAAGAAGTATTGTATAGATTATGTCGCTGAGCTCTTGCTTGATCAGTCAAACATCTTAGAGGGAAATGTGATCAATGATGGAAAGACCTCATTAATCCCGAATCTCTTATTATAACCACGAGCTCTGCCGCCATAGCCAGCCCTAAAGATTGGCCAAAGCATGTCAAGTTACGATAGTCCTATAAGGCTAGCATCCATGGAATCTCCCTTTTTTGTATGGGGCCACGATATGCAAGCTATACTATTGCGCAAATGCCTTGGATAGAGGGTATTTAAATACGATAGTCGTTAACGGGCCAAGGAACTCTTAGGCGTATATAATGTGCTTTGCTTATAGTCTAATATCATTGAAATCCGTACCATGGTACAAATTTCAAATGGCATTGATAATCATTGTGGTGGTAGAGACACATCCTCTCGTGTTATGAAACTTGAGGTGTAGTTTGTGTGGTGTTAGCACCTTATCAAAATCCATCATGTTAATAAGACAAAGTACGAATTACATCCATACGAGAACATAAAGGGGAAGAAATTAGATTCATCTCCCTATCCTAAAGCCAAATGAGCTCACCTTTGAGCTTGGGAGCCTACAACTATATGGGTGTTCATCAACGACAATGTCGATGTTCCATGCCAATGCACCACATGTGATGTGGAGGTGAATACACCAAGGGCCTCAGGTAGCCACACCACAAGGGCCGATATCCCATACCATGGCACCACACAAGATGTGGAGGTGACTCCATTAAGGGCCAAAAGCTCAATGTGGTGTGGACATAGAATGAACAAAAAATCAACATTGAGTCATGTCTATGAGACTCGCATGTGACTGAGAATACAAGTGAACCAAATTCAACCAATATAGGGATTTTTCAATCACATTGTATCTCATGTGGGGATTGCAACTAAAGTGGCATTTGTGCAACACGCAGATACTTTTGTAGAGTAGGGGATCCTTGTGTCTCCAGCCCAAATTTTTTCTTTTCAAAAAATCTTTCCCGCCAAGTTCTATGAGTGCTCGTGGAGCCAAGTGAGAGCAGCATTTAATTTTCGTTTAGATTAGATCTTTTGTGTTTGTAAATCTTTTCAGTGCTTTTCATAAAATATTGGTGTTAATTAGAAGAATACTAGATGACAATTGTTATTCATGGAAAAACAGACGATTGCCTCGATTGGGTAGCACTACATGCACATTGCAGGTAACTTTTATGGAGGCCGTTATAAGTGATCCACAAAAGTCTTGCCCAACTAAGGTCAAGTACTATATACATGAGGATGGGATACAATAAACAAGTTATATTAATATGATGACAAAAGATATCATCCTCATGTATACATACCTCACCTTAATGCAAAAGTATTCCATACCAAACGGAATACTTTTTTGCCATCTTGCTCTCAATATCATGCTAGATGGGGCATCTTGATTGCCATAGCTATATGGGCTACTTGATCTCCCTTGGATTAGTTTCAAGATTCCATGAATGTTGAATGTAAGCACCCTTTCAGAGAAAGACACGAGTCAAAATCTCACTTGAAGAAAAGGAGTTCACCTAAAGAAGCCTACTAAGGGCATTGGCCACCTCACTAATGGCACCCATATAGAAATATATGTAAAAACTAAACCTTCAGAAGATCTTGAGAAGCAAGGATACAAGTGTTCAAATGGAGACTCCTCTTTGTACATTCAAGTTGAAATATAATTGATTGTCTATTCAATGTATGTGGATGATTTAATAATAGAAATATTGGAGGTGAAATAGAAAGGATCAAAAGAAGCTTACATCTAAATTTAAATTTCAGATGTAGGACAATTGACCTACATCCTTGAAATTGAAGCTATGAAGAAAGAAGATGTCATATATCTTATACACAGGAAGTATATTTCAGATTTATTGAAGAAAAATGGGAACATTGCAAGAGCATCAATAATTTGATAGAATCCAATGCAAAGTATAGTAATGAATGATAGATCTTTAGAAGATCCACTTATGTACATGTCTTTAGCTGATTTTCTTCTTCATGCAACCTTAACAAGGCTAGATATCACATACAA
>CM035439.1:109816453-109893953 GCA_020310875.1 Ceratopteris richardii | reverse complement strand
TGTTGAGTTCTATCATGAGCATACAAGAAGGGAAAGTCACTCACCCAATTGGACCATAAATGAGAGGTATATGTTGGGTGAAAGTTGAAACCATACCATCATAAACATAACAATGGAGCATACCTTTGTGGGCAATAACTCTTGTGTAAAAAACCCAAGGGGCTACCATCAAAACTAAGGGGCTAAGAGGGCTTCCATCGAGGGTAACATTCTCTATAATATATCCAGTTCCATAATGGTCGTGTCTACGTAGGTATCCCTGATGGCTATACCATCTATGATCAAGCGACATCATCTGAAATATGATCATCACACCACCAACATATTCTCCATGGTCTAGGGTTGATCCTTGGATCTATAAATGATATCTTGATAAGTACAATTGATTCTCCCAAAGGAAACCAAATGCAAGGAGTCGTTGAAATACTAGAAACTCCCTTTTGGGAAGGCAACACAACTCCCTTTCGAGAAGACAACATAACTCCCTTTAAGGCATAACTAATAGGTGTCCTAATGGGAACAGAGTGCCAAGAGTTGACAGAAGGTAAAAAATTATTATGAGCTCATAAGTTAGGACTTTAGAGGAGCTTTCATTCGGTATACAACATTCAGTCATCAGAGGTCTAGAAATGGTAGGAAACCCTAACCCTAATTTCTGTCCAAAATGGTTTTTTACATTATATTGTTACTCTCTCTGTATATACATCAAGGAAAGCAAGTTCTCATACTCAGTTGATTGCTGATTAGGGAGATCATTGGAGTTTTTCGTCAGAAAAGCAAATTTTTAAGAACTCAAAAAGCAAATTGCTTTTTTAAGTTAGCGCAAGCCTTTTTTGCTTTTTAGGTGCTTTTCGTAGCTATTTTTGTGGATCGGTTTGAAGGCCTATATAAGAAGGCCTTAGGGCTAAGTTCTTGGTATCACTTGAGCATCAAACTCAAGGATCAAATAGGGGCGAAGTTCTTCGTATCACTTGAGCATCAAACTCAAGGATCAAATAGGCTTGGAAGTTATTAACTTCTAGAGGAGGTGTGCCCTAAGTTCTGGTGCAATATTGGAGGAGATTTTGGCAGCCAACCACCATCAGCTCTTGCTGAATTTTGTGAGTAATAACTTGCAAGTTCTATATTCTGTCCTCTTCTTTTGGTGTTGCTGTTCCTAGGCTTGATGCCTTCTACATCAGCATGAGGAGGAGTTTCCCTTGTTATTCAGTTATGGCTTGCTGTACAAACAATTGTAAATTGTTTCTATTCACTTCAAACTCACATACACACACTCTTCATATCTCTTAGGCACTTTATGGACAAACTTTTGTATCTAGTTCTCGAAATTCTGCCTAGATTCAGATTTTGTAATTGCATTGAGCACACATTGAGATTTTGTATCTACATTCAGCACAATTAGCACACATTCAGTTTTGTAGTCATATACACATTTTGTAATTTGACATTCAAATATCAGTTAGTGTAGGTAAGCATTTTGGCTTACCGTTACACTTTGACAAGTTGTGTATTCTCTCTTCACTTCTCATTCATCTAATTTTGAGTCTTAAGTTGCGTATGCTAAGGCTCATTTGTTGGAAGATCCTGTAAACTTGTGATTATTGTTATTGAAGCCCACCTCAATTCCAACCGTTGTCAGATCACTACAACTCCCTTTTGGGCACATCATGCGATGGACATAACAATTTCACTAGAAGGTAAACAAAGCTTGCTACTTCTAATGGTGGAACTATGACTAGGACCTTTGTCATAACTGGACTCGTCTCGTGATGACCACAATGGCAACTTGACACATACAAGGTCAAAAACTATCTCATGATAGAGTCCATAGTGGTGCTATCTCTTCATTGTCGAGACTTTGAACAAGAGGCAATGCATGTGCTTTGTGCTCGACCATCAGAGGCATAGCACCCCATGCATCCTGATGGATACCTCAAGATGGAGGTCACCATCCTATCCATGTATCTCAAGCTCAATCTATACTGTTATGGCAATACATGTATCTCTACAAATACCACATACGGGGTATCTCGAATATACACATGTACCTTGTGCCTAGCCCATGCTAGCCTGATACCATGTGCATCCGAACGGACACTTCATACAGAAGTTCTCAAATCTTGTATCGATGAACAAATACATCCTTTACCAATAAACAAATACGTCTTGTACTGATGAACAAATGTCTTGTACTACGTCCTGAACTGAGGAACAAGTACCAGCATAGTACATACTAAGGCCAATGTGCATCAAATATGATGTGGCATAGCTGTTGGCATATCCCCATCGTAGTCCATGCCTATCTTTCCCTATCCGAGAAGCAATCCAGTAACATGGGAATATCTTCCTACCATCTTTCTCTCTCTCTGACCAATCATATAGGTACCCAAGACCATCGCGTTGCGTAGGCTCCAACATTCGTAACATGTTGCGTTGCGAGCAATTTTTTTGGCCCTCTCCCACAAGCCCGAATCCGGCTCGTTGGGGGGGGGGGGGGGAGGGGGCATTTCTTATGCTTTCCTTTTCCTTCCTTCCCCAAAATCTTCCCACTACATATAGCTTCCGAGTGCTTCCGCGAGAGAGAGAGAGAGAGAGAGAGAGAGAGAGAGAGAGAGAGAGAGAGAGAGAGAGAGAGAGAGAGAGAGAGAGAGAGAGAGAGAGAGAGAGAGAGAGAGAGAGAGAGAGAGAGAGAGAGAGAGAGAGAGAGAGAGAGAGAGAGAGAGAGAGAGAGAGAGAGGTATATTAACGTCTTCCAAAGGCCAAACTTGGCCTATGAGACAAAATCATATACAATTGTGGCATAGTGCCAAGCACGGTTGGAAACTGTCGATTCGAACCGGTCGGAAACGGAGTTTCGGAGTTTCCAAAAATTTGGAAACAGAAGGAAACGGGAAACGTATGTATGTATATGTGTGTGTGTGTATATATATATATATATATATATATATATAGATAGATAGATAGATAGATAGATAGATAGATAGATAGATAGAGACAGAGACACACACACACAGTGCTAAGTGTACACACTCATGGGTAGTACATACATGCATTGAACATTCATACACATGTCACACACACACACACACACAACATACATATTGCATACATGATACTACACATAATATGCACACATAATTCACACAATACATACATACACACACATAATGTACATACATAGTACACACACATATTACATACATACTACACACATAATGTACATACATAGTACATACTACACATTGCACAATACATACACTATTGCACACACATAATGTAAATACATAGTATAAAGTACATACTGCACATGTCACACACCATACATATATACTACATACACACATAATGTGCATACATATTACACACACATATTAGATGCTTACTACACACAATGTATACCATGGGCACCAAGTTAGTAGTTATCTAATACCAAGTTCCAACTTCAAGGTAGACCATAGTGGGCTTGAAGATAGTGGGACTCTCTCTCTCTCTCTCTCTCTCTCTCTCTCTCTCTAGTTGGAGCCTTTAAAACACTTTGAATAAGGCTCTGAATGAGCCGTTCTCAAAAAAAAAAAAAAAAAAAAAAAAAAAAGGGAAAAGTTGGCCCAAAAACGGCGTTTCCGGGTCGGGCCGTTTCCCAAAAACGGCCGTTCTCTTTGGGCTTAGAAACGGCGTTTCTGGGTACTATGAATTGTGGTAATCTCTGTGTAGCAATGGAAAGGAAAAATACTCGCTACACAAAACTGTGTAGGCTGAAAAGAACAAAGGATGGTGTATCTGGTAATGAGGTGGTAGTGGGAATAAAGTAGTGGTGGCCAGGGGGAGCGTGGCTCTATCTAAGCAGATAATGACCACTTAATACAAGGGGGACCCATGAGGGAGTGAATGTGTATACCTTAAGTGCTGATGATGGGTGGAGGTGGATGGAGTATGTAGTACATCGATGGCGGTACGAGTACCTCTTGGAGGAAGGCTGTCCAAGTGGTGGCGATGCACCTGTGCTCCATCATGTAGTCGTGGGCTATCTTGATGTGTGAGATATCCTCCCGGTGCAATGGTGGTCGTCGGTACCCAACAAAATGTGGTCGGCGTTGCACTCTCTTGTGCCGTTGCCTGCTGGAGTGTGAGCCCTATGCCTCTTGGAGGCGGGTCCATCTGATGTGGCCCAACTCGCTGAAAAAAACTGAGCAATAGTTTGCTGGGTACTCACTTGTGGCTGGTGTGTAGGATGTAGCATCTGATCTCGTCTCTCATATGCAGCCATGTGGAGACGCCCCATCCTTCGCTGGTCTCCAGTGGTCATGCACAACTGGAGTGACTCCTCTACCTGGAACTGTGCTCGTATGTCCGAATATGCTGGGCATCCGATAACGAGGTGCTCCTCACTCTCTATCTCTATATGGCATACTGGGCACCACCTCTCCTCTCGAGGGACTCCTCTAGCCCGAGAAAGAAAGAAAGAAAGAAAGAAAGAAAGTCATATTAACGTCTTCTGGAGGCCAAACTTGGCCTATGAGACAAAACCCATGTACAAGTGTAGTAACCATGTGTAGAAAATGAAATGAAATAAACACAAAGCTATCTAGGGTTGGTAAAAGGATGGGGAGAAGTGGCTCTGACTCAGCAGATAGTGGCCACCTAATACAGGGGGATCCATAATATGAGTGAGCAAAACACCCTAGCTACTGGTGATGGGGGGAGGTGGGTGTAGTATGTGGTACATCGGTGGTGGTCTCAGTGCCTCCTGAAGGAAGACAACCAAGGGAGTGGTGGAACGCCTATGCTCCATCATGTGGTCGTAGGCTGTCTTGATGCGTGAGATATCCTCCTGATATAGTCGCGGTCGACGATATCCTACCATGCATGGTCGGCGTCGTGCTCTCTGTGCTGCTGCCTGGTGGAGTGTGAGCCCTAAAGGAGGACCTCTCTGATGTAGCTCTGCTCGCTGAAAGAAGTGGGTAATGGTCTGCTGGGTACTCACCCGTGGCTGTGTGTGGGCTGTAGTGACCGCTCTCTCCTCTCGTATGCTGCTGTGAGGAAGCCCCTAAGCGTCGCTGGTCTCCCATAGTCATGCACAACTGGAGTTACTCTAGCTGGAACTGTGCTCGTAGGTCTAAGTATGCTCGGCATCTGATAACAAAATGCTCCTCACTCTCTACCTCTGTCTGGCATACTGGGCACCACCTCTCCTCACGGGGGACTCCCCTGGACCGACCCCTCTCAATCTCGAGCTGATATGATGAGACCCGGAGCTTCCCAATGACGACTCGGAGGTGGTGGGGAAGGTACGTCTGCATGTATCTCGGGATCTCGATGAAGCCTGCGTCTGATATATGTAGAAAATGCTCGCGGTAATAGAACATTTTCGGTGGCAATGTATCCCTAGGGCTCACCCATGTCCTCTGTATGTATGTATGCCATATCTCTTGACGAATGACCCTATTCCTCTCTTGATGAGAGAGCGAGTAGGTGGGTGCATGTGAGTCGTACTGTAGTGGTGGTAGCCTGTCTATGTCAAAGCCATGGTGGGCCAGTCAGTCTTGTGTCTGTGCATACCATGAAGAGGTGTCGCCTGCTAATCCCATATCACGTGATGCTTGGAAAGCACGATAAGCAATGCACTCTGTATCCATGCTCCGAAGTCTGTGTACTAGGCATACTGTCTGGAGCAGTGCCTCAACTAGCATCGGTGGCATAGTACAAAACGAGAAATTTAAATCGCGATAAAAGATCGGGATTTAAAAGATTTAAACGTTCTAATCGTTGGAATTAAAAATAAAAATCGCGATTTTTATTCTTTTGCAATTTTTGTGAATTTTTTTTTTTTGGAAATTTTTGTATATACACATATAAAACATTCTAATATATACATATATATTAAAAACTTTATATATAATGCATGTAATATGGATATAATGCATGATAATATCTCAAAATAGAGCCAAATAAAAAAAATAAAAAAGAATAAAAATCGAGAATAAATCGTTTAAATCATTTGAGATTTAAAAGATTTTTATTTTATGGAAAAATCGCGATTTTTTTGTACTATGATCGGTGGTGCAGCGAGCTCTACTCTAATGATATCATGTGGTACTGAAGGCTTGCTGCGGATAAGTCAGACAATCATGAGGATCTGTGGCCTCTCTAATGCTGTCCATACTGATGTAGCTAATCCCGGCCCCCATATGGCTGCCCCATACATGAGAGCTGGCGTAACCAAAGTGTCAAAGAGCCACCCCTTTGTGCGGGGCTCGAGAGAGAGAGAAAGAAAGAAGAAAGAAAGTCATATTAACGTCTTCTGGAGGCCAAACTTGGCCTATGAGACAAAAACCATGTACAAGTGTAGTAACCCTGTGTAGAAGATAAAATGAAATAAAAAGTATATCGCTACACAAAGCTATATAGGGCTGGAAAAAGCTGGGGAGACGTGGCTCTAACTCTGCAGATAGTGGCCACCTAATACATGGGGGATCCAAAATTGAGTAAAACGCCCTATCTACTGGTGATGGGTGGAGGTGGGTGTAGTATGTGGTACATCGGTGGTGGTCTGAGTGCCTCTTGAAGGAAGACAACCCAGGGGGTGGTGGTACGCCTATGCTCCATCATGTGGTCGTAGGCAATCCTGATGCGTGAGATATCCTCCTGATATAGTCGTGGTCGACGATATCCGCCCATGCGTGATCGGCGCCGTGCTCTCTGTGCTGCTGCCTGGTGTAGCGTGAGCCCTATAGATGGACCTCTCTGATGTAGCTCAACTCGCTGAAAGAACTGCGTAATGGTCTGCTGGGTGCTCACCCGTGGCTGATGTATGGGCTGTAGTGACTGCTCTCGCCTCTCGTATGCTGCTGTGAGAAAGCGTCCCAAGCGTATCTGGTCTCCCATAGTCATGCACAGCTGGAATGACTCCTCGATCTGGAACTTTGCTCGTAGGTCTAAGTATGCCGGACATCTGATAACAAAATGCTCCTCACTCTCTACCTCTGTCTGGCATACTGGGCACCACCTCTCCTCACGAGGGACTCCCCTGGACCGACCCCTCTCAATCTCGAGCTGATGTGATGAAACCCGGAGCTGCCCAATGACGATTCGTAGGTGGTGGGGAAGGTAGGTCTGCATGTATCTCGGGATCTCGATGAAGCCCATGCGCGATATATGTAGAAAATACTCGCGGTAGTAGAGCATTTTCGGTGGCAATGTACCCCTAGGGCTCACCCATGTCCTCTGTATGTATGTATGCCATATCTCCTGACGAATGATCCTATTCCTCTCTTGATGAGAGAGCGAGTAGGTGGGTGCATGAGAGTCGTACTGTAGTGGTGGTAGCCTGTCTATGTCAAAGCCATGGTGGGCAAGCCAGTCTCGTGTCTGTGCATACCATGAGGAGGTGTCTCCTGCTAATGCCATATCACGTGATGCCTCAAAAGCACGATAAGCAATGCGCTCTGTATCCATGCTTCGAAGTCTGTGTAATAGGCATACTGTCTGGAATAGTGCCTCAACTAGCATCGGTGGTGCAGCGAGCTCTGCTCTAATGATATCATGTGGTACTGAAGGCTTGCTGCGGATAAGTTTGGCAATCATGAGGATCTGTGGCCTCTCTAATGCTGTCCATACTGATGTAGCTAATCCTGGTCCCCATATGGCTGCCCCATACATGAGCGCTGGCGTAACCAAAGTGTCAAAGAGCCACCCCTTTGTGCGGGGCTCCTGAAAATATGCCTGGTGGCACTGTCTCTCCATCAAAGCTAGTGCTGCGTACCCACGTGTGATGCGGTCACGGGCTGCCTGAGCCATAGAGAAGACCCCTTATGCTGCTGTAAATGTCACCCCCAAGTAAACATATGATCCGACCACCTCGATCGGTCCACCTGCTGCTGTGAACAAACTATGTCTGCGTACCTGTGCTTATGTATGAAAGATCAAGACCTTGGTTTTACCAAGGTTCACAGATAACCCTCTGTGTCTGCAAAAGTCATCTAGGCCGTGTAGATGATGCTGTAGACCTTCTGTAGACTCTGAAACCAATACAATATCATCAGTGTATAAAAGAATATGGACAGTGGATCCGTGTACCTCAATGCCATCTCCCCCCTGCTGCTGTATGAAGTCCACTATCTCATCAATGTAGAGACCAAAGAGGGTGGGTGAGAGAGGGCATCCTTGCTTCACCCCGATAGTGCTAGCAAGTGGATCAGATAAGCCCCCTGGACATCTGACTCTACCAGATACTCTCTCGTATAAGGTGTAGATCCCCCATATCATCTCCTCCGGAGCTCCAATGTCAAGTAGTCGTCTGAAGAGTCGATCCCTGGGAACAGTGTCAAATGCTTTGCGGAAGTCCACAAAGCAACAATATAATCTCCTCTTCCTCACCCTGGCCTAGTCGATCAGGCATCTCAGAGTGAAGATGTGGTCAATGGTAGAGTAATCTCGTTTGAAACCTGCCTGTCTTGGAGCCTTGATGCCCTTCCTCTCAGCGAGAGTACTCAACTCTGTCTCTAGTACCGCCCCATATAACTTGGCCAATATAGGGCCAATCATGATCGTCCGGTATGTAGCTGGATCCATAGTATCACGTGACTTATGAATGGGCACTATGGTGTGCTCAATCCATGAGTCTGGGAACCCTTCAACCAATGCACGGTTGAAGAGATGGGCAATGAGCGGTGCGAGAGTCGTGCCTCCATAGATGAGGTGCTCTGCCTGTAAACCGAAATGATCATGGGCCTTGCCATGCTGCAGCCGGGCAATAACGCGTCCCACCATGGTGGGTGTGAAGAAGTCAGAGGTAGTAGGACGTGGGCTCTGTGGTCTGGGAATGGGAGGTTGGTCTGGGATCTCGTATAGGCTCCGTGCATAGCTATGCCAAGTGCTCGGGTCTCGGATAGGTGTCTGTTGTCTCCTCTCTCTCAAATGTCGCCGTGCCACTACACTGTCTCGACTCATGAGCAAATGGTAAATATCCCAATACTGTCTCTCCTCCCAATCTCGCCGTTTGCGGCGAGTAAGGCTCTGCATGCGACGCTGTGCCTATGTGTGTGTAATATCTCCTCTATGCTCTAAAATCCGTAGGTGCTTCCGCAGCTCACGACAGTCTGCATCATACCAACGGTTCTGGGGCATGGATCCTGTGCGTGGAGGGTGCATATGTGTGCGGTGTGGGAAGCTGCGGAGAGCTGAGTCCTGTAGGATGGAGGTGATATGTGATGTAAGTGTGTCCAAAGGTGAGAATGGATCGAGGGAGAGTAGGCGGGTGTGTAAATGGTGTGCATAAACGTGTGAGAGCTCGTGTGTGAAGTGTATCGTGGTATGTATCTCAGTGGGTGAGGGAGGGTCTAATGGAATCGGAGATGAGAGTGTGAATGTATGTGTGGTCAGCACCGAGTGGGCGTCGTCCAATACTAAGTGAAGGGATGAGTGAAGCTCCAGAGGTAGTACCCAAAATGTAGTCGACTGTGCTCTCACCTCCCCCGTGAGGGAAGCAAGTAAATCCGCCTGAACCTGGCCACCGATTCATCCCGTTATATATAACGAGATGATGTCGACTGCCTAGCTCGAGTAGATGTCTGCCATAGCCGGTGGTGTCCTGACCCGTATCTGCCGATACTCTGCTGGTGCTAATCTCAACCGGGTCTCTGGCCCTCATGAGATGCGGGTGATCCATGTCATATGCCTCGCACTGATGCGACTGAGTGCGGCCATTGAAGTCCCCCATAAGGAAGACTTCACCAAGTGTGCTGTAATGTAGTATCTCATCTGAAAGCGCTGTGTATGGTGAGTCTCTATCTCGGATCGGTCCCCCCAGATCTTGTCTTGCGTATCGAGATCCGCCTGGTGGGAAGTAGCATATAGCAATGTAAATCGAGCTCCCCTGTGCTATCTCTATGCGAACCCACATGTATCGTGCCTCCTCATCTCTACCTATAATATGGATCCGGCTCTGTATCTCTTGTCGAAATACGAGAGAGAGAGAGAGAGAGAGAGAGAGAGAGAGAGAGAGAGAGAGAGAGAGAGAGAGAGAGAGAGAGAGAGAGAGAGAGAGAGAGAGAGAGAGAGAGAGAGAGAGAGAGAGAGAGAGAGAGAGAGAGAGAGAGAGAGAGAGAGAGCTGTCGAATGACTCTATTCCTCTCTTGGTGGGAGAGCAAATAGGTGGGGGCCTGTAAGTCGTACTGCAGTGATGGTAGTCTCTTAATGTCGAACCCATGATGGGGCAACCGGTCTCGTGTCTATGCATACCATGAGGAGGTGTCTCTTGCTAATGCCATGTTGCGTGATGCCCGAAAAGCTCAATAAGTGATGCACTCTATGTCCATGCTCTGGATCCTGTGTAATAGGCATACTATTTGGAATAGTGCCTCTACTAGCATCAGTGGTGCAACGAGCTCTCCACTGATGATATCATAAGGTATCGAAGGCTTGTTGCAGATGAGTCTGGCAATCATGAGAATCTGTGACCTCTCCAATGTTGTCCATGCTGATGTAGCTAATCTCGGCCCCCATATGGCTTCTCCATACATGAGTGCTTGTGTAACCAAAGTGTCGAATGTGTCGAAGAGCCACCCCTTTGTGCGGGGCTCTTGAAAGTGTGCCTAGTGGCACTGTCTCCCCATCAAGGCTAGTGGGAGTTAGAGCCCATGAAGGGCACATGGGAGAAGTATCATAGTGGAAAGCAACGTTTTAGCAACAACAACGGCAACGGGTTAGCAACAGGTAAGCAACGAGGGCAACGTCTAGACCTGGTCGTTGCGATAAAGTTATTTATTTTTCAAAATGTATATATGTATTTTTCACGTATTTTGGGCTCTATGATATGTAATAAGGTGGGATATGACTATATATACCATAAAATACATATTACAATATAAGATATATCATAAATAATAGAGATTATCAATCTAACTTGGTCGTGACTCTTGAGTCATGAGTCACGACTCACGACTTCGGACTGATGATTGGTTAGTGGTAACTCATTACATCATTCATGTCACATGATCATAATATTAAAGTTTTAACATGTTACATCCATCAATTATCATTCAATGATCTGATTAATAACATCTAACATGTCCCATGGGCCATGACTCATGATACATGATACATCATAAATTATAAGATTTAACATCAATAATCATAACATCATCATCTAGATTCTAACAACATAATAATCATAACATTTAACACCTAACTTTCAAGTTTCTAGTTTCTAAGTTCTAACTTATAACAAATTACATTAAACATCATGATTCATAACATAAATGATAACTCCTGGCACCATACATGTCACATGATCATATCATCATTGATACATCAAAATAAAAACATAGAGAATCACTATGACGAATGATAAATCATAAATCATATGAGTCATGACTCATGGCATAAATCATAAGTGGCAAATGATAAATATAAAGTCACGAGTGAGTCGTGATAAGTGTCCATTGTCATCAGAATAGTAAATACATATCCTGAAATATCAAATGTCAAACGTGAAATGTCAAAGTCTCAAATGTCAATAATCAAACTCTGTCACTCTGACATGGTGTCAGATGACAAATCATCACATCATCATCATCATCATCCCTAGTAGTAGTGGTATGTGGTCTGCTGCTAGTGGATGCGTCATCACTACCGCTAGGTCCTCTTCGTTTGCGAGATGATCTGGTATCATGTTGAGGTAAGGTCAACTCATGGTACGTCATAGTATATAAGTCCAAATCCTCTGAAGGAATATCTAGAATATCTCTCACTTTCTCTATATCTACTGTGTCCACGTTGACCTCCCTCACATCTCTTGTATGGCTGCCGCTCTCCAAGAGACGGAAGTTGTAGTGGCAAACTAGCCACTCCATCTCCACTGTAGATAATCTGTTCCTCTTCTTTGTATGGAAGAGGGCCCATGTGCTCCAATTCCTTTCATAAGGACTTACGTTGCAGTCCTGTGAAAGGATACGAATAGTTGACTCTCTTTGCATTACAACATAATTCAAAAAATAATTAGTACATAAATTATAATACATATTTAGCACTTGTCACGCAGTACACTAAAGACTTTTGACGTAGTACTTACCGACTGAGGAGCACTAGCACTGTACATCTCCCACCATGATACTGGCCGTAAGTGAGCAGATCTCAAACAAGCCGTATCCTTTCCAAAATGGCTACCACCATTTTGGAATACCAAGAGCTCTCTCTCCAATTGAAGTCGCAACTCTACATAGCTGGATAAAGCCTATATACATATGTGTTCCATGCACTCAAGAGCTCCTCATCCACGATGGCCTGCTGAGATGAGATCTCCATAAGGGATGCAATAAGTGTGCCATCCCATGGATCGGGCGATGAAACCAATCCCATGGATCCCTCCACACAGCCTTAAGTTGCGCAATCCAATAAACAAAGAAATTATAAAATTTTAGAGACTAATTTTTAAGATAATAAGAATTTTAAGTGTAAAAAATTCAAAGTAATAAATTATAACTTAATAAATACCTGTCCAATGTCAAATGTGGGCAACGTGAAAGGGACTCGCCAACTCGATCTATGAACTCATAGACGAGTCCCAACGTACTCCCCTCCATATCAAGGATGCGAAGAACAGAATATAATGGATATATGGCACGCATAAGTGCCTCTACATCCCTCCAAAATGAATCTGACAAGCATGTAATCCGTACAAAATCTGCACTGGGGGTAGTGTGTTCATCCCAGGCAGTCCACTCCGTAGATACAACTGTCGGCATCAAAGCTTGCCGCACCCGAAGTAGTCTCTCCATCACTATGCACATGTAAGCAAATCTGGTCTTCGCATGCTTTAGGATATCCAACTCATTGTATGATCTGAAAATAGCTAATAGTTTTGGTCTCTTTGTGAACAAAGAGACCACCTTATGGCGGGTGGAAAAAATAGAATGAATCCAAAGGATCTTTCCAAGATCCTCTATCAAAAGATCAATGCTATGTGTAGCACATGGTGTCCACATGATGGAGGGAAACTCTGCCTCTAATAATCTACCCATGGCCACACAGTTACTTCCATTGTCAGTAATGACCTGCAAAACATTCTTTTGACCGACATCCAAAATAGCCTTGCGGATATGACCATATATAAACTCACCTGTGAGACAAAAGTTACACCAAATCAGCCATATGGCATATATGAAAAGACTTGTCACTTTACAATGTAGTATGTACATATTACACATTACAATAGATGCATGGCACATGCATCATGCGTCATGCATGATGTCATGCATCATGCTTCATGCAGGATGTCATGCATCTTGCTTCATGCATGATGTCATGCATCCTGCTTCATGCATGATGTCATGCATCATGCATGATGCATGGCCCATGCAGCATGCTCCATGGATGATGGCACAATGCACATGCATGATGCACATTGAAACTATATAGTATATACAAGTGTCAAGTAACAACACAATATACATGCAATGTGCATGTGCCATGTGCCATGTGGCATGTGCCATGTGGCATGTGGCATGTGGCATGTGCCATGTGCCATGTGCCATGTGCCATGTGGCATCCCATGTGCCATGTGCCATGTGCCATGTGGCATGTGCCATGTGGCATGTGCCATGTGCCATGTGCCATGTGGCATGTGGCATGTGCCATGTGGCATGTGCCATGTGGCATGTGCCATGTGGCATGTGCCATGTGGCATGTGCCATGTGGCATGTGCCATGTGGCATGTGCCATGTACATACATAATACATATATATAGCATATGCAAAATTCAAATGCATATTTTAAAATTAAAACTTGAAATTTCACCTATACATACCTGTCACTGAAAGTCGAGCTTGTGATGCATCAATGGCGTGAAGGAACATAGTGCCTTTGCAACAATGCACTAGTATGTTATATATATTCCTTTTCCTGATGTTTGTCCATCCATCGCACATAATAGTGCATCCATACTTCTCCCACGTGCCCATCATGGGATCTAACTTCTTCTCCACTATATTCTTTGTTTTGCGTAGCTCACTAGTTCTCAACTCCTCATATGAAGGACCGCTCCATTGATATCCCAATGTGCTCACTAACTCCATGGCGTCCTTCCATGCGGGTGTGCGTGCAACATCAAAAGAGAGGCCACACTGTATGAAAAGCTTCATTATACCTTGTTTGGCTTCAAGCTCCCGCTGCCTCTGAAAACCCGCACGTACGGATGCCGAAGAAAGTGATCCTCTAGTTGCCTTCATCGATGGTTGAGTGTCACCTTCAAGATCGATGGTATCATGTCCATGCTCATCATTCCCTCCACTAGAGGATCCCCTATGAGTCTGATGTGTTGGAGCACCATGTGGAGGATGTTGATATATTTAGGTAGTGATGTGTGTGAACACTCTAGGACCGCCGGGGCACTTTTTTCCCTCTTTAGGAGGTTTTTTTCCCCGGCTTGTACATACGCCTATTGCCCTAATGGGCTACTTATCTTTGTACATTCTCTAGTAATACATTCAGTATTGTGTGTTTGTGCTCCAAGCTTCTTCTTCTTCCTTGTGCTGTTCGCGTGCTTCCGCAGACGTCTATCTCCAACAATTGGTATCAGAGAAGGTCGTCGCTTCTTCTAGGGCGCCGTCGACACTCCTCCGTTTGCAGTCTCAGATTCGCACGAAATTTGGTGAGCATACTCAGGCTGTTTCCGAGATCAAAACGGCTTCACTCTGTGGTGCCGAAATCGCGATCTGAGCTCGTTTCGGCCTCTGAACGCACTATCGCAGCGCTTGTGCAGGCTATTTCGTCCTTTTGTGCCAAAGGTATACACCAGTTTCTGTTCGCTAGTTTAAGCGTCTCGAAGTCTGCTGCAGGTCTAGCAGAACTCGTCTGGGCAGTTCTGTTCAACTTTTTGAGATAGAGTCAATTTTTTGCATCAAGGTATTTTAGTCACTGGCCATGGCTGAAAGCAGTGATGTATTCCGTATGTTGGCTGTTGAGGATAAGTTGGATGGTACCAACTACCCATTATGGGCTTATATGATGCGACATGTACTGGTTGCAAAAGGATTGTGGAACATTGTGCAGGGTGTTGAAAGACGTCTTGTTACACCTGTAACGACAGGTACTGCAAATACAGGTGTTGGAGCCGATGAAGATGGTGTCAAAGATGATATTCCGCACATTCCTGTTCGTGCTTCTGTTTCTGTTGCACCTACTGCAGAGAAGATTCGTTAGGATGGCAGAGATTCCCAGGCACATGCATTGATAGCTTTGTCTGTCAAACGTGCCATTATTCCTCACATTCGCTCTTGCAGAACAGCAAAGGATGCTTGGGATACACTTACCACTTTGTACCAGGCTAGGAATGAGGCTCGTGTTGCTTACCTCTGAAAACAGTTGGAGAGTGAGCACATGAATGAAGGTGATTCTATGGACAGTTTTCTTACAAAGATCAAAGACCTGAAGGAACAACTGATTTCTGCTGATGAGGTTATACCAGATAGCTCACTTGTGCAGACCGTTTTGAATGGTCTTCCTGATTCATATCAGAGTTTTGCCTCTATTGCCTTGTCATTTGAGGAATTAGTCTCTGTTCTGTTGCAGGAAGATCAGTCCAGGCAGAACAGGTCCATTATGCGTGTTGCAGATCAAGCTTTCCTGGCTAGTCAGAAGGGAAAAGGAAAATGGAGCTCTTCTACTAGTAAGCAGAAATCTGCAAATGTTGCACAATCGAAGAACCAGGATAAAGATGAGAAGAAATCAGAAAAGCAAAAATTGTTCTGCAAGTACTATAAAGGAAATGATCATATTATAAAGAACTGTCCAAAACTGGCTGCTAAAGAGGCAAAGAAGAAAGAGGGTGGAATGGTTGTTGCAGAGGCCTCTACACCAAAAACAGAGTCTGCAAATCTTGTGCAGGAAGAAGAATGGGCGTTTACTACTGTCTGCAGTTGTGACCCATCTTCTCATGATCAGTGCATGTCTGCAGTAGACTCAGATGTTTGGTACTTTGACAGTGGGGCGACCAAACATATTACCTCGCAGCGAAGTTTCTTCTCTTCACTCGAGCCTGCCCCTATAGGGAATACTGTCACATGCGCCAATAACTCCTCTTATCCTGTTATGGGAGTTGGTAAGATCATTCTGACTACTGCTGATGGTAGTTCTTTCACTTTATCAGATGCTTTATTTGTGCCAGGGATAAAAAAGAACCTGTTATCAGTTTCTGCATTAGCCAAGATTGGCTTGGTTGTGAAATTCGTTGATGACAGGTGTACAGTCCATGATCTCTCAAATGGCGATGTGATTATTGCTTCTGGCATTTTATGTCGTGGGCTGTATAAGCTCATAGACTATGAAAGATCTGTGAATGATTCGGCATGTGCAGTTCATGATTCTCAGGCTATGTCATATGCAAAGCTTTGGCATGCACGCTTTGGTCATCTGAATTTTGCTAGTTTGTTACGCCTGCAGAAATTTGAAATGAAATGGTGTCCTCTTTGCCCAAACTTGAGGCACCTGGAAAACATGTTTGTGAAGGCTGTATTTTGGGCAAAATGCAGCGTTCTTCCTTTCCAAAAGATGGTTCAGTTCGGGCTACGCAGAAATTGCAGCTTGTACATAGTGATGTATGTGGTCCTATGCAGACACCCTCTTTTGGAAATTACCTTTACTTCGTGACTTTCATTGATGATTTTTCCAGGCATGCATGGGTATATCCACTCAAAGCAAAGTCCGAAGTGTTCATGTGCTTCAAACAGTTTTTGGTTTTGGCTGAAAATCTGTCAGCATGTAAAATGGGCACCCTCCGTTCTGATCGAGGGGGGGAATATATGTCTTCAGATTTAAATGCATTTCTGGCTGAACGTGGGATAAAACACCAGTGTACAGTGTCGTATACACCTCAACAGAATGGAATGAAAGAACAGGTCACTCATGGAGATGGCGAGGTGCATGGTCAAAAGTCAGGCTTTACCACATAGTTTCTGGCTTGAGGCTGTCATGTGTGCAACATATGTACTGAACAGGTATTCCACTAAAGCGTTGCAGTCTATCACTCCATATGAGGCTTGGCATGACCGCAAGCCATCTGTTGCTCATCTGCGTGTTTTTGGTTGTTTGGCATATGCATTAGTGCCTGAACAACATCGCAGAAAATTGGATGATAAAGCAGTAAAATGTATTTTTGTTGGGTACAGTTCTGAAAGTAAAGGCTATCGTCTGTATCATCCACAGACTAAACGCATTCTGGGTAGCCGTGATGTTGTCTTTGTGGAAGATGCTATTCAGCCATTGCTTTCATGTACTAAGGAGACATCTGTTAGCTCCAAAGACATGTATGATACTTTGATGCCTCTTTTTACAGGTGGACAGGCTAGTGCTGGTCCTAATGAGGCAACTTCTCAGCCTTTGCAGGTTTCATATGATGATGCAGATCATTCCATTTCTGATGCAGATTTACATGATGCACTTGTTGATGAGAGAGCTGATATTGAGCAGGCAAAAACTATGCCAAAATGGCTGGTGCAGACTTTGCGTGACAACAAATTAGATGCACCTTTGTCATATCGTACTCGTTCAGGCTCTCATAGTGCCTCCTTTGCATCAGATTGCTATGCTATGGCTGCATCTAGTCTCTGTGATGAGAATGAGCCTGTTTCTTTTGATGAAGCACAAAATTCAAAAAATTGGATGGATGCTATGCAATCTGAATATGATGCTATAATGAAGAATGGTACATGGTCTTTATGTGACTTGCCTCCTGGCAAGAAGGCCATTGACACTAAGTGGGTATACAAGCTGAAGCGTAAACCTGATGGTACAGTTGACAGGTATAAGGCTAGGCTTGTTGCAAAGGGTTATGCACAGGAAAGATGCATTGATTTTGATGAGACCTTTGCACCTACATGCCGTATGGCTATTGTTCGGAGCATTTGTGCACTTGCAGCCCATCATGGTTGGAATGTACATCAGTTGGACATTAAAACAACATTTCTGAATGGTGACTTGCATGAAGAAGTGTATGTTTTTCAGCCCCGTGGCTTTGTGCAGAAAGGGCATGAAAACCAGGTTTGCATGTTAAAGAAGGCATTATATGGTTTAAAGCAAGCACCACGTGCTTGGTATGAGAAGATACATGCCTATCTGATTGCACATGGTTTTGAGAACAGTCCAACTGAAAGCACCTTATATGTTAAATGTGCTAATGATGTGCTTCTGATCATTGTTGTCTATGTTGATGACATGATGCTCACTGGTCCTATTGAGACACATATTGCTGATTTTAAGGCTGATTTGCATGCCTCATTTGAGATGTCTGATTTGGGGCATTTGCATCACTATTTGGGCATTCAGTTTATGCACGTTGATGGTGGAATGGCTTTGTGTCAAACGAAATATATTGACACATTATTGGAGCGTTTTGGCCTTGAAGACTGTAAGCCTATTGCCACTCCTATGGAGACAGGTTTACGATTGAGTCTTCATGATGCTGGAGATGCATTTGATGCTGTTCTCTATCAGCAGGCTGTTGGATGCTTGATTTACTTATGCATTACTCGGACAGATATTCAGTTTGCTGTCTCACAGATGAGCAGGTTTATGCATTGCCCAGGAGTCACGCATTGGAAAGTGGTTAAGCGCATCTTTCGCTACTTGAGTGGTACTCGGCTACTTGGATTGTTTTATCCCAAGGGGGGATCACTACCGCCAGATTTGCATGCTTTTTTTGACTCAGATTGGGCTGGTTGCTATGACACTCGTGTGTCCACCAGTGGTTTTTGCTTCATGCTTGGTAGCTCATGTATATCTTGGTTGAGCAAGAAGCAGCCTACTGTGGCCACTTCCGGTTGTGAGGCTGAGTATAGGGAAGCTTTCACAGCGACTGTTGAGTGTGTGTGGCTCAGACGCCTTATGGCTGATTTGGGTGTTGGCCAGTCTTCTGCCACCACCATCTTCACTGACAGTCAGAGCGCATTGGCAGTTGCGAGGAACCCTGTGTTCCATGCTCGCACTAAGCACATTGAGGTGCATTATCACTATGTCAGGGAGAGGTTCTCGGCTTGGGAGATCAGCTTGGCATATGTGCCCACGCAGGAGAACATTGGAGACCTTTTCACGAAGGCTCTGCCTAGGGAGAAGTTTGAAGCTTTCCGCAAAGCTTTGGGCTTACTTCCTTTTGTGGAGTGATTTCCACATAGCTTGGCACTTCCTTATACATGAGTGCCAGCTCCTTGTTTACCGCATCACTCTCAGGGGGGATTTGTTGATATATTTAGGTAGTGATGTGTGTGAACACTCTAGGACCGCCGGGACACTTTTTTCCCTCTTTAGCAGGTTTTTTTCCCCCGGCTTGTACATACGCCTATTGCCCTAATGGGCTACTTATCTTTGTACATTCTCTAGTAATACATTCAGTATTGTGTGTTTGTGCTCCAAGCTTCTTCTTCTTCCTTGTGCTGTTCGCGTGCTTCCGCAGACATCTATCTCCAACAGAGGAGGATCACATGTGGAGGAGGATCAGAGGAGCTGATAGAGGTGGAGGTGGGCTGAGAGCTCTGTGGATACTTTTTGGCTTCCCTTTGAGCTACCCACTCAAGGAGCTTATCCTTGATATCAGCTCGCGTAGGCTGCTTGCATGCTGCAATGCCCAAGCCACTAAATTTGGCAAGGTGGGCTTTGATACGATTTGCCCCACCACCCCCTTTGTAAGCACATAGGTTACATGTCCATCTCTCACTCCCATCCGATCCAAACTTCCCTTGGCTAGACACGTACTTCTAACAATTTTGCTTTGGTTTAGGCATGGTGAGTCTCTCTCTCTCTCTCCCCTCCCCCCTTTCCTCGGCTAAGGGCTTCGGACTCTGTGCTCCTGGAGGCTGGAAAATATGTGAAATGCCCTCTCCTCCGAGCCCCTTTCAGGCTCAAGGGAGAGGGTAAAAATTTTTGTTTGCAATGCAACGCGTTGCGAACGTTGCAGACGCTACGCGTCGCGAACGTTGCAGACGCTACGCGTTGCGAACGTTGCAGACTCTACGCGTTGCGAACGTTGCATACGCTTCGCATTGAGAACGTTGCAAACACTACGCAACGTGTTGCGTTGCAACTATGAGAAGTATGCATGCACTATTATGTGCGATGGATGGTTAGACATTAGAAAAGGGAATGTATACAACATACTAGTGCAGTTGCAAAGGCAAGGCACTATGTTCCTTTGTGCCATTGATGCATCAAAAGTTGGAGTTACAGTGACATGTATGTATAGCTGAAATTTCAAGTTTCAATTTTAAGATATGCATTTACACATGCCATATATATGTATTATGTATGTACCATGTACATGGCACATGCACATTGCATGTATATTGTATTATGTAATATGTATGTACTATGTACTATCATCTATGTACCTACTTCTATCATCCATGCAATGTGCATTCATGGAAATTTTTGCATCATGCATGGAGCATGTGCCATGCATCTACTATGTAATATGTAAAGTCTTTTCATCTATGGCTGATTTGGTATAATTTCTATGTCTCACAGGTGAGTTTATATATGGTCATATCCACCAGGTTATTTTGCATGTCGATCAAAAGAATGTTGTGCAGGCCATTACCGACAATGGGAGTAATTGTGTGGCTATGAGCAGATTGTTAGAGGCATAGTTTCCCTCCATTGTATGGACCCGATGTGCCGCACATAGCATTGATCTTTTGATAGAGGATCTTGGAAAGATCCCTTGGATTCATTCTATTTTTTTCACCTACCATAAGGTGGTCTCTTTGTTCACAAAGAGACCCAAACTATTAGCTATTTTCAGATCATTCAGTGAGTAGGATATGCTAAAGCTTGCGAAGACCATGTGCATAGTGATGGAGAGACTACTTCGAGTGATGCATGCTTTGATGCATATTGTTGTATCTATAGAGTGTACTGCTTGGGATGGACACAACCCCAGAGCAGATTTTGTACGGATTACGTGTTTGTCAGATTCTTTTTGGAGGGATGTAGAGCTACTTGTGCGTGCCATACATCCATTATATTTTGCACTTTGCATAGTTGATATGGAGGGGAGTACATTGGGACTCATCTATGAGTTCACAGGTTGAGTTGGCGACTCCCTTTCACGTCGTCCACATTTGACATCGGACAAGTATTTATTAAGCTATTAATTATTTTGAAATTTTGACACTTCAAGTTCTTATTATCTTAAAAATTAGTCTCTAAAATTCTATAATTTTTTTGTCTATGTGGAGGGATCAATGGGATTGGTTTCATCGCTTGATCCATGGTATGAAACACTTATTGCATCCCTTATGAAGATCCCAACAGTTCATCATGGATGTGGAGCTCGTGAGTGCATGGAAAACACACACATACACACACACACACACACACACATATATATATATATATATATATATATATATATATATATATATATATATATATATATATATATATATATATATATATATATATATATATATATATATATAGATAGATAGATAGATAGATAGATAGATAGATAGATAGATAGATAGACAGACAGATAGACAGAAAGACATACATACATACACTATATATATATATATATATATATATATATATATATATATATATATATATATATATATATATATATATAGATAGATAGATAGATAGATAGATAGATAGATAGATAGATAGATAGATAGATAGATAGATAGATAGATAGATAGATAGATAGATAGATAGATAGATAGATAGATAGATAGATAGATAGATAGATAGATAGATAGATAGATAGATAGATAGATAGATAGATAGACAGAAAGACATACACACATACACTATATATATATATATATATATATATATATATATATATATATATATATATATATATATATATATATATATATATATATATATATATATATATATATATATATATATAGATAGATAGATAGATAGATAGATAGATAGATAGATAGATAGATGTAAGCTTTATCCATTTGATGTAAAGTTATGATACGACTTCAGTTGGAGAGACAACTCTTGGTATTCCAAAATGGTGGTGGCCATTTTGGAAAGGATACAACTTGCTTGAGATCTCCTCAGTTGTGGTTGGCATCGTGGTGGGAGATGTATGGTGCAAGCGCTTCTCAATTGGTAAGTACTAAGTCAGAAGTCTTTAGTGTGGCATGTGCTAAATATGTACTATAATTTATGTACTAATTATTTTTTTGAATTATGTTATATGATATGCAGAGGGAGTTAGCTATTTGTATCCTTTCACAGGACTGGATCATAAGTCCTTGTGAAAGGAATAGGAGTACATGGCTCTCTTCTATACAAAGAAGAGGAACAAATCATCTAGAGCGTAGTTGGAGCGGCTAGTTTATTGCCACTACAACTTGTGTCTCTTGGAGAGTGGTAACCATACAGGAGATGTGAGGGAGGTCAATGTGGATGCACTAAATATAGAGAAAGTGAGAGATATCCTAGAGATTCCTCCAGAGGATCTAGACTTATATATTATGTTGTACCATGAGTTGACCTTATCTCAACATGATACCACATTATCTCGCAAATGCAGAGGACCTAGCAATAGTGGTGGCGCATCCACTAGTAGTAGACTACATACCACTAGTACTAGGGATGATGATGAGAGTGATGATTTGTCATCTGACACCATGTGAGAGTGACAGAGTTTGAGTATTGAAATTTTAGTCTTTGACATTTGAAATTCGATATTTCATGATATGTATTTACTATTGTGATGACAATGGATACTTATCACTTGTGACTTAACAATTATCATTTGCCACTTATGATTTATCATTCATGCCATGGCTCATATGATTTATCATTTGTTATAGTGATTCTCTATGTTTTTATTTTGATGTATCAATGATGATATGATGATTGATCATGTGACATGTATGATGTATCATGATTCATCATTCATGTATGATGTTACATTGTTAAGTGTTATGTTATGAATCATGATGTTTAATGTTAAAAGTTAGAAACTTAGAAAGTTAGGTGTGAAATGTTATGATGTTAAATGTTATGATCATTTGTGATGTTATGATTATTGATGTTAAATCTTGTCATTTATGATGTATCATGATTCATGTCACGTGTTATGTAATATGATCATTGAATGATAATTGATGGACGTAACATGTTAAAACTTAAATGTTATGGATCATGAATGATGTTGTTAGATGTTATGATGTTAAATGTTATGAATTATGATGTATCATGTTAGAGGTTATAAAATAAAAATTAGAATTTTCAAATGGTAATATATTATCTAACCCATTGTAAGTAAGACATGTAATGAGCGACTAAGTCATGACCAATTTAGATTTGATAATCTTTATTATATATTGTAATATGTATTTTATGGTATATATAGTCATATCTCACCTTATTATCTATCATAAGACCCAAAATACCTAAAAAATACATATATAAATTATGAAAAATCAATAACTTTATCGCAATGCTAGTTCCAAACGTTTCCCTCGTTGTCAACCCGTTGCCATTGGCATTGCTAAAACATTGCTTTCCACTATGCTCGTGACCCATGAATATCGGATCACAAAACTGTCATGGGCTAATTGCTCGATCCCAAACATGGCAATCATATTGAAGTTTCCTCCGAGAGAAAGAGGCATATAGTCGAGATCTCTATGGAACTAGAGAGAACAACCTCATAATTCCAAGGGTAACAGTCACCCTCAAGCATAAGTCCACCTCCACATATTTGCAAGGTGGTCAGATCGACATAGGAATAATTGACAACAAGTTCCCATACGTGTGCAATAGTTAGAATCACTCTGACTCTAGTGTCCAATGCACATATTTGTGTGGCCCAAGGCATGTGTCAACAGAAAGTTCATGGCTCACTATAGAAAATAGATCACATGCCGCTCCAGTGTCAAAAAACATTGATGAACTTTTATGCCTACCACATGGACTAGAACCATGTTTGCTATCTCGATATCCTTCATCAAGAAAATGAGGGTGTCAATAGCGAAAAAGAGTCCCTAATGATATGCCATAAACATTGTTCACCACGTGAATGATCAAGGCATCCCACAACGCCACTTTGCTTCTGCTAATTCTCCATCCTTCATGATGCCTTAACATGGAGAATAACCAACACATGATTTGTTTGCGATAACTTTGATGAGTCCACCTACTAGTGGTTACCTACTAGGCCCTTTGGTAGAGGGCATCCACATCATGCCAAAACAAAGACCAACGCATGATCTCATAAGTGAAAAAAAAGTACAGAAGAAATGAAGTAAAATCCATGAATGTTCTTGCGATTAAAAAAAAATGATTTGCGTGTAGCAACTTTATATGAAGGCTGACAATTTGTAATGTACAATGCACATAACCTGTATATATAACAGTATATTATAGTACCTCTCTCCATTTTTTCCCACCTCTAATTTGTGGTCACGTATCGTCACATATGGTATTTTCAACCATACTTTTTCTGGACTTCCGTATTCGTATGCGTTTGTCGTATGATTACCGTATGAAAAAACTATGTGCACAAGTATCCCAAGTGACACCTCAAGAGCATATTCCTTGTCACAAGCTAAATGTCATCAGTGGCTCATCCTAAGGAATGAGCCCTCTATCACAGGGTAGATTCCGTCGGTGATACAAAGGCACCCAAGACCCTCTATCATGGAAAGCATCCTCTGATGCCTCCCATAGAGTACAGAGACACACACACACACACACACACACACACACACACACACACACACACACACACACACACACACACACACACACACACACACACAACAGAATCACAACAGAAACATGTGCAAAGGCTCCACTCTAGGTGGTCTTAAGTGCCTATGACCCACCCTGTGGCAATCATCTCAGAACGTAATGCTTATGGATGTGGAGGGTAATCATACCACCTCAATAATCATCCACCAATCCCTAGTTCGTGTCCGTGATCACATATAGCTCTTGCGCCACATAGAGGTATGAAAACTGAACATGTCTGGACCCATCTTTGTACCTAAGATCGGGTCTCATCCACATGAGACCATATAGGTCAATTGCCTTGGATCTTAAAAAAGATCTCCAAAGAATGCTCCTCGTGTCCATGAGATACCAATCATTCATGTGACTCCTGTTCACACCATGTGGCATGAGGTAGATGATTGTCTCCCTCCATCCCATAGTAAGCCTATCATTGTGGAAGCGGTAGATGATTGTCTCCCTCGATCCCATAATAAGCCTATCCATAGGGTCACATGGATGACCCTTATCCTCTACCAACCACTATCCATCAAGTGGATATCTCATTGGCGATTCTTGCAAAGTGACAAGTCAGATACATGAATCTTGATGCACTTCAATCTAGCTCACACAATATTGTCTGGAAATTTTCTTTTCCCTTAGAAAGCAACCAAACGAACTACCTTTTTTGGTGAGGCTCATTCTATGCATTACACTCTATGATACTAGGTAACTATGTTTATAGCTGAAGCTATTTGTACTTGGAATAATTACCTTTCCTTTATTGCCGAGTGATGCATAGGCTTTCAAGAACCAAGAAAATGCTGTGTTTCTTTTATAATTTTGTGCCAGACTGAATTCAAGTTTTTGGTAGCATGTTTCAAGTGATTCACTTACTATGTTAGACATTTGAAAAGGTTATGAATGTTGGTTTGCCAACTTATTATGTGAATAGGTGGCTGGACTGGAAGAGCCACTTTCCAAGATGAGTGTTATCCATGTTGCTGGGACAAAAGGCAAGGTATAAAGCATTTCACCTCTCAAGTCTGTAAGTTAACTTTAGAGCTTACTTATTCAGCATATGCAGGGATCCACATGCACATTTTCAGAGAGCATTTTGGGAGAGTGTGGCTATAAAACTGGTCTTTTTACTTCTCCACATCTCATTGATGTACGTGAGAGGTTTAAAATAAACAGGTGAGAGATTTTATTTTTGTTTTTTTGATTTTATGTATGTGTGTTTGTTTCTTAAAAAAAAAATAAATTTGTGGATCTTTTGCAATCAAATAATAAAATATCTGAATCAATATGTGTAGTTTTTTCACAGGCAAAATGTGTCAGAGCACGTCTTCTTGAAGCACTTTTGGTGGTGTTGGGACCAGTTTAAGGTATAGGACTTCTTTTATATGATTGAGTTTTTATTTTTGTACCCTATTTTTTGCATTTCCTGCTTTTCCTGTTGCGATCTTTTTCAGTGGAATAACCGGTAAGAATATTCTTGTATGTCCTTATCCTCTAGATCCAAGGACTTTTGTATTGGATTGAACTAATGCATTTACATTGTGGAAAATATTCTTAGCAGATGAATGTTGGTACTGATCTGCCTATGCCAACATATTTTCGTTTTCTCACCTTGTTGGCATTCAGGATTTTTATTGATGAGAAGGTAATTACTGAACTGTCAAATTTACACCCATTGTTAAAAGTATTAAGCTCAAGTGTATTAATGCTGATGACAAAAATTATCAATGGATCTGATTTGGTTGTGTTTTTGTTCAAGCTCAAATGCTTTCTCATGATAGTTAGCAATCATGAATTACCATATTGAAAGAGAAATATCCTTCATCCGATTACTTTTTTTTTTGTGTTTTTCAAGATATCAGATCTCCTCTGAGCTTCAATGCTGGCAGTGTATATACTATTGATCTTGTTCCTTACCTGATCTATACAGAATGTTAGATTTTTTCTTAAAAAATCAACACAGATATTAAATATATAAAAGCCTATATAAGCAATGTTAAGAACATATTATTTCCTGCACAAGAGTTGATGGCTTTCTGCATATCTGTACTTGTTAAGAGATTCTTAAGTGTTGAGCTTGCCTGTTTTCATCACTTTTAGAACAAGGAACAACTAAGAGAAAAGCAAAGAATGATCAAATCCGTTTTATCTTTAATCTTCCTTTTTGTACATCTTTGCTTCTCTGTTCTTAACTCATTTTAAGTGTTGTATATGTTTGTCTTTGTTTATTTATGAGTCAAATTGTATCAAGCTTATCTGAGAGTTCTCTCAGGTTGATGTAGCTATTCTGGAAGTTGGACTTGGTGGAAGATTTGATGCAACTAATGTTGTAAGAATGATATCTTTTTTACACATTTGTTTTCTATGAAGAAAAAATCCATGAATGTGTTTTTTCCCATAACTTCTGCTCTCTAGTTTTTGTGTAATATAACTGTTAAGGACATTTATAACAGGGTTTTTCTAGGATTCAGTGGAGATATGTTTTGGAATGTTTCAGGTAAGAACACCTACTGTATGTGGGATTGCGTCACTTGGGTTTGATCACATGGAAATTCTTGGTGAGCTTTTGTCACTTATAGCTGTGGATCTTGAAAGAAGCTTTCAGAACTATTTGATGCTTTCAATCTAGAAGGTCTTGTTATTTATTTATTTATTATTATTATTATTATTTGATCTGAAGGGCACACTTTAGCAGCAATTGCAGGAGAAAAAGCAGGCATTTTTAAGGTACTTTTCTATGATGTCTGTAGCCCCTAAGATACAGGGCTAGGCACTTGATGTGGAACTTGATGACTTCACTTTCACTTGTTTGAAGGCTGGGACGCCTGCTTTCACTGTTGGACAAGAGAAGGAGGCCATGGATGTTCTTCAGATGAAGGCATCTGAATTAGATGTATGTAAATATTTTTCTCTAATTTGGAATGGAATCAAAGGTCTTTGTCAAGTATAAGAAGAGATGTTTGGTTTATGGAAAAGTTAGTCACCTGTTTCGCTGTGCTACCTTACTTTGAAAGCTGTCTTCTCTTAAAAAAGCAGAAGTATTCCTTATTTGATGTCAACTCTAATATTTTTCTCAACTTTCAAGCTCCTCCCTCAAACATGAGTAGAAACGCTTATGTAAAATATAGTTCATGCTCAACTGAAAATCACAACGATCATAAGTTATTGTGTACATCTAACATCTATCACATGATTTTCACACTGGAAACTAGCTAATTCTTCAGATGTATGTATGTTGATAGTAATAATAAACAATCTCATGTTTTGATTTAATTAACAGATACGCTTACAAGTGGTTTCTCCACTGAATGAGAAACTATTGAATGGATCAAAACTTTCCATGGAAGGAGATCATCAGCTTTCAAACGCTGCTCTTGCTGTAGCTTTATGCCGTTGCTGGGCTGAAAGACAGAAGGATGAAAAACATGTGACAATGTTTGATGAAGTGAGTACTGAAGTTTCAATTCTAAGTTTCAGATGCATTTTTTCTAATGTGTGTGACCGGATGCTAATAAAAATGAAAGAAGATGGTTTCACACCTCAGATCATACTTACCAGAGATGTGCCAAATCAGGATTATGTTAAAGATATCACTCTTTGAATTAGCTGAACCTACAGAAGATCTGGAAAGGCAGCTTATATCATTCTTAGCACTGTGAAATGGTCTTTTTGTTTCAAAGTCCTCTCCTGCACAATTATATGCAGCAGTGTAATAAAAATGGACCAGCTTTGCTGAGATTGTGCAAATTATGAAGACTTTTGGCCTTCGAACGTAAAAAGTAACAATGAGCCCATAGAAACAGCAAGGTTCAATAAAAAACAAGGATTAGCATGTGAAAGATAAGGTCGCTTTCCATCTATCACGTGAATCTAGAATAATGAGCTAGGATAAGTACTATTCTCTAAAATTCGCAGCATTCAAATGGTGGGCAGGGCTCTGTTGTGTTATGGTGGGTGGACCTCTGCTCGTAAGAGTAGTAGGCTTTGGTGGACAGGCTGGCAGGCACATTTAGATAGGTCTGAGACAGATTTGGTCTGCAGCCTCATAGTACTGGAAGATACAGTGACTTACACAGGAGTTCTAGGAGTGCCACTAAGAGAGATTATAGAGATATCAGATACATACTTTGTTCCGTCCATAGACATCGTTCGGAGTTGTAAAGACATTGCCTTTAAGAAAGAGTAGCTGCTTAGCAGATTTGACTTAGAATCTTTAGGATTATGGAGTTACTTGCGAGCTTCTGAAAGAATAGGTCCAGAGGTTTGTGTTGGTACCAAATACAACCAATTTGGCCCAAAGAAAGTGCAGTTACTGAGAAAAGAAGGGGCCTGACAATGGAAGCTTAGGGTCTTTTGTTTAAAAATGGGGCCTCTTGGGCAGTTGGAAATAAATTAAGGTATGAGGACCTTTAAAAACTCCAAATCGTTCGAGCGCAAATAAATGCCTATAATGGTCTCGGTTTTCCCCAGAAAATACATGAAAATCATGTTTCGAAAGCTCTTAGAGAGACCTACAGTATGAAAAGATATGGACATACAAAGGGCTGTCCTTAAGTCTTAAGACCTCTATCCCCAACAATCTCCTAGTTAAAGAGTTAAGGAGACTCATTGAAGCGAAATAACTCCCACCATCTGTATACATATTTGATGTCTTTTCTTTGGTAGGCACTTAGTAAGAGCATCAGCTGGATTTTGTGATGTATTGACCTTGGTCAATGTGATGAGCCCATCCTCAAGTACTTATCCAATCCAGTGATATTGCACATCAATGTGTGTAGTGCCAGCATGAAACATGGCATTCTAAGTCAGCCATATAGAACTTTGTCTATGGCAGCCAATTGATTTGCTCACCTAAAAGACTTGGTATCCTGTTGTCCACTTATTCAACAGCAGTATTACAATGCAAAGTGTTGCAATTGGTTCACAACATCCGCAACACAATATTGTTTGCAATGTGTTGTATTGCAAAGAAAGCAGAATATGCCCTGTATTGCAAATGGTTTGCTGTGAGAAGTGGAGAATGACATGCCTGGGACTCACCTCCCAGCCTATTTATAGCCCTTGCCTAGTCACCATCTAGAGTTCTCTCTAAGGTCCCTCTACTCATTTGGCCATCATGAGTAGGCACCTCGTATGAACTCTCTGGCTTTTGGTCTTGGCTATCCCCTGAGCAAGGAACTTCTCGTTCCTCCAAGCATGTACATCCCTAGAATATAACACTCTCTCCCCCCTCTAAAGATCATTGTCCTCAATGATTTAGAAGGAGCAATAAACTTGGGAATCAACATCTGTGATTCCAAATAATAAAAGTAGAGTGTGGTAGGTGTTTGAAATACCAGATGCTTAAAAAGTAGACAACTAGTCTCTGTGCTTTACCAACAAATAGTAGTCCTTGCCTTGTGCATACTGTAGGAATCCCTCTGAGGCCCAATGAGTCCATATGTGCGCAACATAAGTACTCGGATATATGCTTTTAGCTATGCAGCCATAAGACTTCCTTTCTCACACAACACAACATCACTCTAGTTCTCACATGGCATATAACGCCATGTGGCTACAAAATTTCCGGTAGCGTTTCTCCAGGAGAATGAAGCTTGAAAAAAACAATAATAACCATTACAATGATAGGCATCAGCCTAGTGGTTGGCAAACCACTCTCTTTACTCCAGAAACTTGCAAATAAGAAACTTTTCCAAAATGTGTTGTTAAGCACTACACGCCCTCATTACAAAGCTTTTTTTTGCCTTCAATACCTGCAAAAAAATTCTAAAACACACAAACAAGATCTGGGCATGCTTTAATCAATCAACATAAGTTAGTGTAGCTTCATGTGCATAGATAAATTCATGTAAAAACTAACTTTCATGCACATTCCCATGTTAATTTCATAACATCGGAAGAAAATACAATGCAAAATTATAAACTTTGATGCGAGAAGTATTCAAATGAATATATTTGAGAGCAAAAATTTAATGCAAATGTATGAAAAACAATTCTTTCCTATCCAAAATGATTCAAAATATTATTAAAAACTCCTAATTATCATAATTGGACACTCAATTTACTAAAAGAGAGTTTCTCGCCAGTCAACAACCATCTAAAAGCTTGTGCAGAGATATAGTCAAAATATGAACTATCATATTTTGACTATTGGAAGCAATCTCTGCACAAGCTTTTAGATGGCTGTTGGATATTCTATGAGGAAGTTATGGCCAAAACAATGGAGCTAGGTGAGTGGGCAGCATACCTCCTTGAGGAGATATGCAGAGAATTGAATGCCCTCTACATGTGGTTTTTAATTATCCAATGATAGCTTCCAACTACTCATTGGAAAGCCTTTGAAGTCTAATTCCTATATCAAGTGGAATCATCCAATTTGGGTTTCATATGAGAGAGTTATGTCCATTTTTGTGAAGATAGGTGTGCTAATCTTGCTCTATCTTTACTTTTCTCTCTCTTTCTAATCTTTTCATACTCTCTCTATTCCTTTCTCTCTTTTGTCTCTCCATCTCTTTCTTTTTCTCTATCTTTCTTGGCTTCTCTCTTTCTATCTCTCTCTTTTCTCCTTCTTCTCTTTCTCTTTCTTTTTCTTTCTATCTTTTTCTCTTTCGTTCTCTTTCTTTCTCTTTCTACTTCTTCTCTTTCTCTCTTCTCTTTCTACTTTTCTTTCTTTCTTTCTGAAATTTCTCTCTTCCCTTCTCTTGCTCTCTATCAATTTTTTTTCTTCATTTCTATCTCTATATCTTTCTCCATCTTTTCTCTTTCTCTATCTCTCTTGTTTTCTCTCTTTCTCTTCCCTTTTCTCCTTCTCTCTATCTATCTTTATTCTCTTTCTCTCATATCCATATCTATCTTGTTGTGTGAGAAATATTAGGAAAGGTTGAACACTTATATGTAGCGATTGCCCAAATGTCCCTCTGAATTGATCCGGATTATGAAGGACGTCCGCGATAAGAAGGCGTCCTCTCTTGAATGGTCACGTGGTTAGCTCAGCCATATGATGTAGACAAGGTACAGAGTTCGAATCCAGTGTGCGTCTAGTTGGACTCTGTCAGTGTTCTAAGTTTGAACCATAGTCGCTTTTGAATTTGAGTGGCGCGATGTTTCTTTTTTGGCACCCACACCTCCTCGAGGTTATTCGACGTTCGAGCTGGACCCGAAGACCTTCCCTCCATGGCTGCTTGCTCTCGCGGATGATGAATCTGTTCGAAAATAGCATGGAACCTTTCCATTCTTCTTCATCTCCATCAAGGTCTTTCTCCCCCAAGGTCTCTCTCTCCCTCGAGCTCTGATACCAAATGTGAGAAGTGGAGAATGACATGCCTGGGACTCACCTCCAAGCCTATTTATAGCCCTTGCCTAGTCACCATCTAGAGTTCTCTCTAAGGTCCCTCTACTCATCTGGCCATCATGAGTAGGCACCTCGTATGAACTCTTTGGCTTTTGGCCTTGGCTATCCCCCGAGCAAGGAACTTCTCGTTCCTCCAAGCATGTATGTCTCTAGAATATAACATTTGCAACATTCACGTCCGTTGTGTCGTAGACAAAAAAAACCTTTGAACATATTAGTTGCATGAATGTCCTACCTGGCTGTTGAAGAGTGAAGAGCCTGATACTGGAGAGATGAAAGAAAGAAGAAAGAAGAAACTATTTAGTATATTAAAATATCTGCTAGGGTCTAACTTGGCCCGTAGAGGGATAAACCTGATCATCAGCAAAAGAAAAGAAAATGCAAAGTGCAAATTGACATGCTCTGTATACAGCATAAATTTAACCGGGTGTACAATTACAGGATGAAGAGAGAGAAAGTAGATATTATAAGAATAAAATAATGATAAATGCATTGGGAGTTCTAGCTGTGTCTTGGGCATGGAGGACCAGGTATATAATAAAAGGCATGTGTTGTAGCTCTTAGATATACCGTATCCTGATCCTCTAAAAACTGACAATCATGATGTCTGATATGTCTCAGTCCCAGGACACATGGTCATCGTCCAGCTTTCTACTCCGCTTCTGCAAGTGTGAGTCTTGCATCTCAAATGTTCTATCATAGCTGTGCTTTGGCTGTGGAAGAAATCTGTGAGAGAGTGCTTTCATAGTCCATTAACTGTAAGATTGGGATCTTGTAGTAATGTTCCTCTGTCATTGTATCTAAGAACATATCTGCCTAACCTCATGAAGTTAGAGGTGCACAATAAATCTGATAATGAGGGGGATGTACCATAAATATCACATTATCTCTCTCTTGGATCTCTACATATGCTGGACATCTGCAAGGGAAATGTTCCTCACATGCAGCTGGTATCAAATATACTCTACATATCTTCCTCTCTTTGGGAATTTCCTCAGCTCTACCTCTCTCTATCACAAGCTGGTGTGAGGAGACTTTGAGTTTGTCAGGGGAGCACTAGATTGTGCTTTCCGACTACACTAGACAAGATTACGGAAATATACTTCTGATTACAAGAACACCCATGTAGGGAAAATAGTACAAGGATATGTAATTGATACAAGACATCCCACAACCAGGGACCGATAGGTAGGGATAACTGGATACAGGAGATCCCACAACCTGGGACCGTAGGTATGAAACAAGATATCTCGATTACAAGAATTCCCTTCAGGGATATGAACTAGATACAAGAAATAACTAGACAAGATCTTGTAGTATGAGATTACAAGAGGACAAGGCGAGATGTCCAAGACACAAGACTAGACAAGAATGGAACAAGGACAAGACAAGAACTCGAACTGGAACTTGGAGAGTACTTACTTGGCAGCCATGACTCCTTGAGCTCCCAAGATTGGTATTGGAAAGACTGAGTATGTATGTGGCCAACCGCTCCTTATATAGGTTTTCAAGGGAAGTTCAAGGGCGGTTACGAGTTGATGATGTCATCGATGATGTCATCAACTAGAAACAAGACCTTTGGGTGTCAGAATTTAGCAAGTAGACTATCAATCTTGGGGTTTTGTCACGTTCGGAATGCAATGGAAGCATTAGTTTATTTAAACTTTGAACCAATCATGAGATATGTAAAGTCACATGGAATTTGAGGGTTAGGATGGTTTCCTTTGTCCATAACATCACCTCCTCCTCAAGCGACGAGTTCTAGGAGGAGAAGCTTTGTGACTGTGAGATCTTCTAAAACTTGAATCTTCATAGCTCGTCTTTGTAAATTCTTGATATGTTGTACTGGAACACGATAATGATGGATATCCATGATCAAGGTGGTCAGGTGCGTTTGGTTCGGTATGTTTAAGGTGCGAGGACCGAACCTTATATCCCAGGTAAGGTGCGTAAAGTTCGTTTAGGGTTTGTTAGGTGTGTTTAAGATACCATGACCTTACCTTTCTTTTGGGGAAAGCCGTGTAAGGTGCATTGCATTACAAAATCATAATGTATACTTGTATTTAGTATATGCAAGCTTTCACCTCTAGTAAAAATATTCAAATCATGCTCCTATGATACTTGTATTCAGTATATGCAAGCTTTCACCTCTAATAAAAATATTCAAATCATGCTCCTATATGTGATTGACAATTGTTGATATCTTCTGTCACTCTCAAGGTGGTACGGAACGTGGTGCCGTACCAAATGGTAGGATATGGAACGGTATGGAACGTTATCATATATAAATATATAAATATATAAATATATATATATATATATATATATATATATATATATATATATATATATATATATATATATATATATTATATATTATATATATATATATATATATAATATATAATATATATATATATATATATATATATATATATATATATATATATATATATATATATATATATATATATATATATATATATATATATATATATATATATATATATTCAAAGATACATATATGCACGTGCCATTATCCATGCATGCATGTGCATTTCATACATGCATGTGTGTGTAATATGTGTCATATTTTAAATGCATGTGTGTGTCATGTAGCATATATGATGGAAACTTTAATCTGACTATATATGCATGTGTGTGTTATATTGTATATATATATATATCCATTATATATATGTGTATTTATGCATGTGTGCATGTGTCATATTATATATATGTATTATATATAAATATTATATGTATGCATCATATATAATAAAAGCAGATTTTTAAAATAAGATCAATTATTTTTTTTTTTAAATGAACACGTTCCAAACTTTTTTTGGAACGCACGTACGGTACGGTACGTGCCGTACGTTCCAAACGCGTTTGGAATGCGTTCCAAACCTACTTTGGTCACTCTGTGTGTGACATGTATAACTATGTGCATCAAACATGTCTTTCAAACGGGTGTGATGTATGATGCATGTGTATGTGTCTGATTGGAAGCTGTTGACATCATTTGTCACTATTTGTGTGTCTGCAACCGACAACCGAATGGCGTGGGTGTGTGGCATGTGTCATGTATGTGACATTTATGAGATGTGTGACACGTGTGACCATTGCCCATGTGCTTGTGCGGCATCAATCATGCATGATGTGTGTGTGTCATGCGTGACATCTGAGTGTGTGTGACATGTCTATGCATGTGGCATCTGAGTGTGTGTGACCATTGTCTGTGTTTGTGTGACATCAAGCATGCATGATGTGTGTGTGTGTGTGACATCTGAGTGTGTGTGACATGTCACATGTGTCTATGATGTGTGTTTGTGTGTGACACTTCACATGTGTGTATGCATTGTAGTCAGTAACATGTGTGTGACTATTGAGATGTGTGTGTGTGTGGTGAAACATGCTCGGGAAATGCTTTGCTCTCGGGAAAGATGCATGTGTGTGGTGAAACATGCTCGGGAAATGCTTTGCTCTCGGGAAAGATGCTAGCAAATGACGACAATACAAGATGGCATATCCACGTAAACCAAAGTACCCTAAAGGCTAAGTATGCAATTTGTCTACGGACCAAGAAGCCTAACCGCACCAAATTGTATCTTGTAGATGAATCGAACCGAACTAATTCGGTTCCATTGTATCGAAAAGTATCAAAGAACCGCATCTACTCATAAGGTTCGGTTCGAACCGAACCGAATGGAACCTTTCAGGGGTACGGTGTGTGTCTGCAACCGACAACCGAATGGCGTGGGTGTGTGGCATGTGTCATGTATGTGACATTTATGAGATGTGTGACACGTGTGACCATTGCCCATGTGCTTGTGCGGCATCAATCATGCATGATGTGTGTGTCATGCGTGACATCTGAGTGTGTGTGACATGTCTATGCATGTGGCATCTGATTGTGTGTGACCATTGTCTGTGTTTGTGTGACATCAAGCATGCATGATGTGTGTGTGTGTGTGACATCTGAGTGTGTGTGACATGTCACATGTGTCTATGACGTGTGTTTGTGTGTGACACTTCACATGTGTGTATGCATTGTAGTCAGTAACATGTGTGTGACTATTGAGATGTGTGTGTGTGTGGTGAAACATGCTCGGGAAATGCTTTGCTCTCGGGAAAGATGCTAGCAAATGACGACAATACAAGATGGCATATCCACGTAAACCAAAGTACCCTAAAGGCTAAGTATGCAATTTGTCTACGGACCAAGAAGCCTAACCGCACCAAATTGTATCTTGTAGATGAATCGAACCGAACTAATTCGGTTCCATTGTATCGAAAAGTATCAAAGAACCGAATCTACTCATAAGGTTCGGTTCGAACCGAACGGAATGGAACCTTTCAGGGGTACGGTTCGAGAACCGCATCAACCATGTCCATGATGAAACTGGAAAGGGTTTGTTTGTAGTATATCTAGGTACAAAATCAAGGCCATGATTCTCATGATGGAAACACTCCTCTTTTGATTCTGATGATGATCCTTCTTATGTGAGATGGTGATTGTGGAAGTCCTAATTCGAACTTGCTTCTTCTTCTTAGGACATTTGAATACCATATGATCATGATCTCCACAATAGAAACATAATCCAATGTCTTTTCGATGTTTTCTTTCCTTTGGTGTAAGTCGCTTGACCCTGATGTTATCCGACTGCATGGGTTTTGGTTGAGATTCTTTCAACGCATGTTGTTGAGGAACTAAGGTAAACTTGTATTCCTGATCTTGAACACAAATCTTCTCCTCTTGCTTTCTCTCAAACAACCTATTATCACACTCAATTGCTTGGTTCATGAAGTCATTCAAAGTGGTTACCTTGGGCATGGTTAATATGAGGTCCTTGACATCATCATGTAAGCCCCATCAAAATTGGTTGATAAAATAATCCTCATGTATGTTCTTCGCATCAATGATCGCCCTTCATCGGTCTTGAAAGATCGATGGTTGAGAAACTTGGGCAAGGTCATCTTCATTCTTCAATAAATCTTCCTCTTGAACTTGTTTGTCCTCGAAGGCTTGATTCTCACATTGAAGTACCTGCTTGATAGCCTTATCTAAAGTATTTACGTAAGGCATAGAGAGTAATTGATCCTTTATTTTATCTTTAAGACCACTTTGAAATTGATTAATTAGATAGTCTTCTTGATATGTGGATCCTTGAAATAAATGTCTAAAAGTCTGATGCAAATTCTGTAACTCAGCCATCACCTTGTTGAAGCCTCCTTTCCAAATCTTAGAGTTTTTGATATACATCATTCAAAGTAAATTCTATATTTGTGAGAATGGATATGGAGTCCATTGTTCTTGATGCGGATTTGATGTGGACACTCTTGCCAACATGTCAGGGAAGCACTAGATTGTGCTTTCTGACTACACTAGACAAGATTTCAGAAATATACTTTTGATTACAAGAACACCCATGTAGGGAAAATAATACAAGGATATGTAACTGATACAAGGCATCCTAGAACCCGGGATCGCTGGACTAGAGATGATACAAGAGATCCCACAATGCGAGACCGTAGGTATGAAACAAGATATCTCGATTATAAGAACTCCTTTCAGGAAGATGAACTAGATACAAGAAATAATTAGACAAGATCTCGTACTACGAGATTAGAAGAGGACAAGGAGAGATGTCCAAGATACAAGACTAGACAAGACTAGAACAAAGACAAGACAAGAACTGGAACTAGAACTTGGAGAGTACTTACTTGGCGGTCATGACTCCTTGAGCTCCCAAGACTAGTATTGGCAAGACTGAACATACATGTGGCAAACCCCTCCTTATATAGGTTTTCAAGGGTGGTTATGAGTCGATGATGTCATCGATGATGTCATCAACTTGAAACAAGACCTTTTGGTGTCAAAATTCAGCAAGTAGACAATCAATCTTGGTGTTTTGACACGTTTTGAATGCAGTGGAAGCATTAATTTATCCAAACTCTGAACCAATCATGAGATATGTAAAGTCACATGGAATTTGAGGGTTAGGATGGCTTCCTTTGTCCATAAAAGAGTTGACCAATTGCACATCTCATGGCATGTGATGAAAATACATGCAGGTTTGAAAGGATGCTGCATTTTACCTAATATATAGCCCTTAGATACATGTTTAGAAGGTGCTTTAAGTTTGGGCAAAGATGACAATATTTCAAATTTTTGGAGACAAACCAAACTAGCAAAATTCAGATGAACAAATCGTGCATGCAAAATCTTTGCATATGAAATAGCCTGAGAATCGTGAACTGCACATGTTGAATCATTCTCAAATTCTGCATAATTTATGAGCTTATAAAACCACAACATAAAATGTGAGAAGGAGTGATAACATCACATTCGAGAGATTATGAACTTCACATTTGTCATCAAAAAATTTAACATCCAAGCCAATCTTGGCTAGTGCTCAAATTGATAACAGATTTTTCTTGATCCTTAGCACAAATAAGGCACATGAAAATGTGATAGTACTACCATCTACAATAGTCCAAATGATCTTTCCAACTCCTATGACAAAATAAGAGGAGTTCTTAGCACTTATGACAATATTCCTATAGGAGTGAGCTCAAATGAAGTGAAGAAATCGCGTTGTGAGGTAACAGGTTTGGTTGCACGAGTGTCAAAGTACCAAACATCCGAGTCTTCTACTATAGATTTACATTGCTCGTGAGAAGATGGATCATAGCTCAATGAGTAGTAAATACGCATTCTTGATTTTGAACAAGATTAGCAAGCTCTATTTTAGGTGTAGGCATTTGCAACAACCATTCAAACCTGTTTCTTCTTTGCCTCTTTTGCAACAAGCTTAGGGAAAGTCTTAATAACATGATCATTTGCCTTACAGTACTTGCAAAACGGTTTTTGTTTTTCTGTCTTCTTTTCATCTTTGTCTTCCTTATTTGACTTCGAAACATTAGCATATTGGATTTCAGCTTGTTACTAGATGAGCTCCATTTACTTTTGCCTTTTCGAGTAGCTAAGAAAGCTTGATCCACAACACGCATAATTGATCTGTTGTGCCTCGTATCTTCCTTCAGCAATATAGAGACTAACTCTTCAAATGTTAAGGCGTTTGGATTGTCTTTCATCATCAAGTAAGGAGTAGAAGAAAAACTCTGATAAGAATCTGGAAGACCATTAAGAAGAGTATCCACAAGTGAACTATCTAGCAAGATTTTATAAGCAAAAATCAACCACTCTTTCAAATCCTCGATCTCTGTAAAAAAAAGTATCCATTGAATCTCCTTCATTCGTATGCCCACTCTCCAATTGTTCTCGGAGACAAGCAACAAGAGTCTCATTTCTTGACTTGTGTTGTGTTGTAAGAGTATCCCAAGGACCTTTTCCTGTTTTGCAAGAGCGAATGTGAGGGATAATGGCATGTATAATAATCAAAGCTATACATGCATATGCTTGTACATCTCTGCTATCGCAACGAAGTTGCACCATAGTAGGTGCAACAAGAACCACAACAACACGAGGAAATTGAAGTTCATAATCTTCAACACCACTTGCATCACCTTCAATTGCTGTATATGTAGACATCCGAAGTTGTGTTTCAACACCGTGCACAATATTCCACAAACTTTTTGCTACCAATACATCATGGCATCATGTATGCCCATAATGGGTAGTTGGAACCATCCAACTTATCTTCAATTGCCAACATATTGAATACATCATTGCTATCAGCCATAGTCAGTGATTGAATACCATGATGCAAAATATTGACTGTATCCCCAAAAGTTGAACAGATATACCCAATTGAGCGCTACTAGACTTGTAACGTACTTCAAGGCGCTTATACTGGGGAACCAAAAATTGAATATATGTTTGGCACAAAGGGATGAAATTGCTTGCATAGTGGCTTCAATATTGTGTCCAAATGTCAAAACGAGCTCAAATCAAAATTTCGACGCGACATAGCAAAGTGGTTTTGAACTTCTAATCACCCTGAGTGATTAGAAGTTCACCACTTTTCATGTGATTTTGAGATTGTGACTGAAAGGGTGTCGATGATGCCCTAAAGAAAACAGAGACCTACTTTGATACCAATTGTTGGATTTCGAGGACTACAGAAGCACAAAACCATCACAAGGAAGAACAAGGAGAAGCTTGGAGAACAACACAACATTGACTATATTACCAAGTGAATGTACAAAGATAAGTGATCTTTTATGATTATAGGCATATATACAAATCAAAGGGGGGGAACCTCCTAAAAAGGCAAAAAAGTGCCTCGACGGTCTTAATTGTGTTCACACACGTCACTACCAAAATATATTATTAATGCTGATCTTCATTTTTGTAAAATCGGAATTTCGGTTACAAATTGTGAATTTCAATGATGATTGATTGTTGATTGCATGTGCAATGTGCATTGTAAATCGTTATATGTGAATCATGATTGATTATCAAAGGTTGAACAATGATCACTGAATTGATGAAGGGTGAAGAAGTTAGAATCAAAATTCATAACCAGGTTTCATGTCCAATTCATAAGTTTCATTAACTGGAATTTGATAATCAATTAATGTGCTTATGCTTTATTTTGGCCACGTGTTGGAAGTTTGAGCTTGAAACTTGGAAACTTGGAAGTAGGTATTAGGGTGTTCTATGTTTGTATGTAGCTAGACATGGTATACAATATTTTCAAATGTTTTCAAATCATAACATCATATTTAAGCATAAGTGGCATCACATATTTATATCTTAGGAGTGTAAATGCCTAAAGGAAATACCTTTATAAAACTTTGTATGTAATGCTTTCACAACTTGGAGTTTGTATCGTCAACTCATAACCAACACATTATTGATGTGTCGCTTATCTTGTTGCCAAAATGTTGCTAACTACAATTTAACAGGGATAAGAGAATCAAGATGGTAGGAGGAGAAAAAGGGGACCTATGACTGTTCATTATCTTCCATTTTTTTAAAATTAATTAATTTATTTTTTTCATTTCTCCTATTCTTTTACTTAATCCTTGCCAAGCACAAGAAACCTGGGGGTGGCAGATCGTGATTAGGAGGGTGTGGATGAAAAAGTTGAAAGTGAGTGATTGAGTGTGAAGGGGATGAAATATTAGGAAGGATAGGAGGAGGTTTAGTGTAAGGGCTTCTCAGAAGGGGAGAAAAATTTTGAATTAGGAGGTTTAGTGTAAGAAGCGCTTGGGAGGGTAGAGAAATCTTAGAAGTTTGGAGGTGTAGGGATGAGAGGAAGATGGAAAGTTTGGTGGGGAGGCGGGCAGTGGTGGCATATAAGGAAATGGAGGGGTCCAAACAGGAGTGACAGAGTGTGGACAATGCAGATGGAAAGGTTAAAGAAAGGGGGCAGTGCAAGGGGGGGTGTGAGAGAGACACAAGCGAGGAAATTAACTGTATTAAGTCTGGCAGATTTGTACAGGCGATATCTATGGGCCATCTTCCTGAACCATACATCAAAGGTCTTGTAAATGCTCGATTTCTAGGCCGTGCACAGCATGTACAGGACCCAGAAGTTCAAGGGTTGTCTTTTTTCCTTGATGGTGCTCATAGTCCAGAGAGTATGGAGGCTTGTGGTAAATGGTTCTGTTCAGCAATGCGTAAATTATATCAGATGAAAGGGATACAGCCAGAGGTGTCAGCTATGGGCAAAAATGAGCCAGTTATCCATGCGTCATGTGATTCTAGTGCATTGGTTCAAAATATGGAGCAATCTTCAAAGAGGGTGAGTACGGTTTATTGAATTTGAAATCTGATTGGCGAATCCTGTTCCATTATAACCTGATGGTTTTGCTTGATGTGTTTAAATGCTATAACCATTTTACGTGCATTTTATTTTGACCATTTCACAAGCACTAGATACTTTTTCAATCAACCGTTTCATGCTTGGGAAGTGTTTATGGACATATTAAGTCTTAGCAATTTCATTACCAACTTTGTTTTCCCTGCTTGTCTGTCAAATCCCATACACTGGGTACCTTGCGAAGGTGGATGAAGGTCCAATATGGGCCCTGGGGGGAGGGAGGACTTTATAAATGTCCATTAGAGGTTGAACCCTCAGAAAATGGCAGGGGCCAGTTCTGCACCAGGGAGAAACTTGCATAATTATTGCTCGATTCTTATAAAAGGTCAGGACTCCAGGTACCTTCATGCTTGTGTCCTTGAGGAAGGGAAGCTGCATGTAGAGTTTGATCCAGTTCTTTACTTGTTATTTGTGGCTTTGATGAATCATAGCATTCTTGCTCTAGATCTTTTTTAACTTTCACCTTTGGGGAACATCCATTGACGAAGGGAAGCTGCATGTAGAGTTTGATCCAATTCTTTACTTGTTATTTGTGGCTTTGATGAATCATAGCGTTCTTGCTCTAGATCTTTTTAACTTTCATCCTTGGGGAACACCCTTTGTTTATTATTAGTGACCTTTGTGAGTTGCCTATATTATATGGACCTGAGAAATGAGAATAAAAGCTTTGCAAATGCTATGCGATTGATACAGAGGCCTTCACAGTACCTGGCCAAGCTTTGCATCATTGTTAGTGTTTGCAAAAGATGTTAAGAAAATAATAGAACATAGTTTTGGTCTATTTCAACATATCTTGACCTCATCTTCTAATAAAGAGGCTATGGGAGTATTTATTATGGAGTGCGTGCAAGTGCCATTGATCTCTTATATGGTTTGGGTTTTTGGTGTGCTCAAAAAAAGTTGCTTTGTTGTAGACTTTGAGTATTGTTTGTTCATAGCGAAGCCATGCCAAGATTGCTTTCCAAATTCCTTTGTACTCTGCAAATTCATGTATATCGCATGGCTTTCTATGAGTCAAAGAACAGTGTCAAGTTTGGAGGATCAAGCCTTCCGAAGTACAAAAGGAGCACTGCTTGAATACCCTCTGGGCTTGTATCTGTTAGAAACGCCAAGCTCAAAGCTCTACTTGTTTATTGATTGAGAAAAGGTTAAGTTTTAGAATTAATTGATGGAGCCTAAACCTTTTTTCTCCTTATCATTTAGTACTTTTCCATGTTTTAACTGGCCTAAAATACAAATGCTCTGCATGTTATGGGCTATGAAAGTATTGCTACGCTATGATGTATCGTGTATGTGAAATGTCAAAATAACTCTTTGCTGAGGCTATAGGTCCCATATGAACACACTTTGTGCTGTAATTTTGTACACTCCCCAGTCCATTCTTAGAAAATCACTGGAGAGAGTTCTTATATTTGTCCTGTAACGATTCTCTGGTCTGTATCTGTGGACATGACCTATCCAGATAGTGGTGCCACTAACACATACCATTTCTTATTACCTACATTTCCAGGGGCTGTATGTAGTACAGGTCATAGATAGAAGCTCTGCTTTGGCTGAGGATTATTGATGATTATCATGTGCTGCGATGCGGTGTAAGTTATTTCACTGATTATATGTAGCTGTCAAAGTGGTTTTTGCAATCTGAATATGGACCAGTTGATAGCCACTGCCTGTGGTGTGGCAAGTGCTCTCTCCCCATGGGAGCAGTAAATGAAGCTAGGGCTTCTTTGTGACTCTGCCCATTCAATAAAAGGTTAGGCATAATAATGAAGGGCTTTAAATAGTCGTCCCAGGCATGTGCATTTAGAAGCAATCTTGACATAAATTAGTTTCAAATGCTTGTGGAGAAAATGTCAATTGTCAAACATTTACAGATGTATGTGGACTTCAAAATGTTTCATGTGATAAGTTAAATGGTCACAAGTCACATTTTTATACATATGTTTGAATAAAATGGATAGTGGCCTGGCCAGTTACACATTATGGTTAGATCGCCCATTTCTGAACCCTAGGTATTTCTAGAGTTTCAGCTTCCTATTCTAGATTTGATTTGCATGTGTGTGTGTGTGTATGTGTGTGATTTGATTTTTTAAAAGCCCATTTGTGCATTTACTCAATATATAGGTTGAGTTTGCATTGCTTGAAAGAAATTTGCTATGTGGAAGGTCTAGAGGTCCGTTTCACTTCTATTGGAGTGACTCTCATGAGCGTGTGAGATAGAGCTTTGAAGTTGAACTATGCAACCATGCACACTTAGACCTGCGACTTGTGGTTACGCCTAAGCATAATTGCATTGGTTCGTGTTATTTTAATCGCAGGGGGAGAAATTTTGGTGTGTCAAGTTCTGTAGGTATGATTCCAATTGGTGCCTTCACTTCCAAGTTGAAAAACAAACCGTTTATCTTTTCCATATGGTCCGGGTCAGTGCCATTATCATACTCGGTCCCTTCTTGTGCTCTTCAACTTTTTAGGTCACTTTTCTGATGCAAAGTGAAAAGTTTCCTTCACTTTTTCACGCGTGGAACTGAGAGCTCACCTTGCTTTGCATACATATGGACCTCCAAGCTGCCAAACTGTGTGTGTGGGATAGAGGAGAAGGAGGAGGAGGAGGAGGAGGAGAGGGAGAGGGAGAGGGAGAGGAGAGAAGGAGAATGAGAGAAGGAGAAGGAGAAGGAGAAGGAGGATTTATAACGTCTATTAGAAGGCCGAACTCGACCTATGAGATAGAATCAATGTACATAGGTTATGTCTCCGGTCAATTGGAAAGACGTAAGTATGCTGAAGATAAAAACTGATGCTAATACAAGGAAAATCAGAGTCTCCATAATGTGCATGTGTGGAGAATCCATGAGAGAGGGGGTATAAATGGAGTGCTATCCCTATGGTAGCCTGTATGCAAGTCTCAATATCTAGTCAGTGTGATGAAACCCTCAGCTGGCCAATTGCTACCCTTGAGCCTATATGAGGCGCCCTGTCTCATACTGAAGGGACCATTTAGACTCGTGAATGTGACTCCTAAGTAGACATATGAAGTGACTACCTCTATCTATCCCCTGGCTGCTGTGAAGCCTGCTACATTCCTCACCATAGGAGAGGTGTGGAAGATCATGGTCTTGGTCTTACCAAGGTTTATTGTCAACCCCATCTGTGTACAAAACTCATCCAAGGCACCTAGATGACACTGTAGCCCTTTCGTGGAACTCTAAAATCAATACAATATCATCAGCGTATAATAAAATGTGCACCAGAGTACCTATGAGGTCTCCTCCCTCTTCTCAAGCCCGTAGGATGTAGTCCTCAATCTCATCTATATAGAGCATGAATAGAGCGGGCGAGAGCGGGCAGCCTTGCTTAACACCGACTGCGCTAGCAATGGCCTCTGATAATCCCCTTGGATATCATAGTCTCCCAGTAACTTGTTCATAGAGTGTGTAGATACCCCAAATCATCTTTGATGGTATCCTCAAGCTCTAGAGATGTCAAAAGAGCCTCTCTGATGGCACGGTATCGAAAGCCTTGTGGAAATCCACATAGCAGCAATATAATCGCTTCTTTTGCACCTTTGCCCCATCAATGAGGCAACGTGGAATGAAGATGTGATCAATACTGTACAAAGCCCATTGTCTGTTGTAGAGTGCGCCATGCTTCGGTGCAATCCATGCTCATAAAGATGTTCTCTATATGAAAGATAATGCGTAGTGATTTTATGCCCTTATCTACTTTGTAAATCTTTCCTTTCCATTTATATGTTCCAATCTATATTGGAATATGGACTTGACTTGTTTGCTTTAGTAAATTAGAAAGATAAAATTATCCTTTATCTCCTTTGATAGAGTCATCATTGATGGCTCGAGACTTATGGATCTACCATAATTACTTAGAGGCTTGGTGTACATACCTTTTCTATTTGAACTCTGAATAGATTTGGTATTTGCACCCTTTCTGTTCTATGAGACTTAAGTCCACTAGACTTGGTCATCACTTTTTAAAGATGTCCTATGAGTAGTAACATCAAACTGAATTTTCTTTTTCTTGCTTTTTCAACTTATTATCCTCGTTAGGGACTAATTTATTTTCTTGCACACCTTGCCTTCACTCCCTATTGGAGATCTTGACCACTAGTTTTCCTTGTCTGCCCAATGCAAACCTTGCCTTGCTATTTAACCTTGTCTCTATGTGCAAGGGATCTAGACTAAAGCCTTGCCTTATTTTCTCTTTGTAGACCTTGCCTTTCTGTGTATTTGGCTATCCTTCCTTGAGTAATTGGCCTACAAACTTGCCTTGTTTTTATAATAGAGTTGAGTCCTCCTTGGATCTCTATTCTTCTCTCTTAGGTAGATAGTCAAATAGAACTATCCCATCTTCCCTTACTAAACCATTGTGGAATCAAAACATGATCCCCTTTTTAAGATCAGTGAATCCGATGTCTATATCTCAAATTCTAGCTTTGAGAAGTTCTTACATGACTCCCTACTACTGGTTTCTAACTATGGCATTCTAATCAAACTTGATTTGCCATTCAAGTCTCTACTTCTTGTGGAATAAAATTCTTTGTTCTAAACACATAAAAGTGTACAACTAGTACTCATAGTTATGTACTTATGATAACTAACCATGAACTAAGTATCCTAATTGTGTGTGTGCTTTTAGAGTTCTCTTTTAAGGTTTCAAAAGACATCGAGACCTCTCGCCTCTCATTAGACCTTGGCTTTATTAGCCCTTGTCTCAACCAGGCATTTCATGAAAGAAAGGACTCTCTTTTCATTAAACTTATTTGAGGTTTTCCGTATCCTCAATTCTCTTCTAGTTATGCTATTTTAGCTCTCTCTAAACTTTAACCTCATTCCTTCTAATCACAATGCTCCTTGCATCGTTCTTGATCATGGAATCTTTGAGGATGAACTATCCTTTGTTCTAGAGTCCTTTTTAAGGTTGAAAATACACCTTGGAACTCTTCGATCTATGTAATTACCTCATTCTCATGACCTTGATAGTGCTTGCCCTTGTCTTAATGCCTATCTTGGTCTTGTACTTAAATTCTTCTGCATAATCTAAAAGATGCATTCAATGATGTCATTAATGTGGTATCTATTATTTCACTATGCTATCAAAAAGTGATATGTATCTTTTTAGCTATCTCAACTTTGATCTGAATGCTTTTAACATTCATTTTTGGTCGCTAAAAATCATTACTTAGTACACATTATGTGCCTTAGGTGCTCTGGAGTTCGTTCGACGATCTACTTGATTCACAAAATCCTAAGATCTTGGAACTCTCACCTTAGTCTACATTTGTAGTTGCTCTAGAGTCCTTTCTAAGATCTATTGATTCACACAATCATAATATCTTAGGACTCACACCTGTAGACTCGTTACATCTTGACCTTGGCATCATTCTTCCCTTATCTTGGCCATACTCCAATCCTAAGAGTATTCTTCATTCTTAATTTTTTTTTAATGACGTCTTGAAAGAATAACTATGAGCAATAGCTTCTTTCACATCAAGAAGCCTTTTTGGAATGACTAACCGTCTTCCATATCTATGATACTTTCATATAGTGTTAATCTTAACTCATCCTTATGTCAAGTGTTCTAGAGCTCTTGTGGAGTTTTCAATTGCAAGTCTTGATGCACATAAGCTCACTTTCTTAATTCAACAATTAATTTTTGTTCTTTAACGTTAACAATTTGACTTTATGCATTATACTCCACCCGCATCTACTTGTATACTTGTGTTCTTGTGTGTTTCTATCAATTAAACACAACCTTTGTTCTGTATTCTGATAATACCATCCATGTATTTATCTAAAGTGTAGAAGATTAGAGTGAATATGTTAAACCTATGTTAGTGTTTATTTACATCACTTAGAGGCTTATACTAATTTCTTATGGAAATTTTAAATGGTTCAAGACAAACATTTCTTTGTGATTAGTCATACGTAGATGTTATGAGTCTTTTTCCCTTGCCTCTTTAGACATTGCTACTAGTCAGTCAGCTAAGTGACTCTATACATATCACTTCAAAGATGTCTTGGTTGTTTTGAGGATTATATCCTCCAACCCTCTCTTATACATAATGCATATGACAAAAAATATTGATCTTTCTCACCCTTTGTCTACATAAGACTTAGCATTTCATGGTACTCTTACCAATTACTAAACTTACTCATGCTCGTGCTAATCCTAACTCATCCAGGTGATGAACATAAATGAAGATGATCTTCATAAAGAAAATCCTTCATATGCCTCACATCATAGAATTTATGTATGCATGAAATTATGCATTTCTTTTCTACTTAAAATTATGAAGCGTTCAAAAGCATTCAATCATCCTAAAACTTTCATGACATGCATATAACACCATGTGGTTACAAAATTTGGGCAGCATTTCTCTTGCAAAATGAAGTCGAGACAAAAATAATCATGATACAAAGAAGGCATAAGCCTTATGGCATGCAACCCCTTCTCTCTTTGCGAAATAAACTTGCTAATGACAAACTTTGCAGACGTATATTCTCGAACAATTCACACTCTTATGTAATCATCAATTTCAAGTCTCTTGCTTTGATACCTGCAAAGAGTTCAAAAACAAAAAAGAAGACCTATGCATGATTTTATTAACCAATATGACCTAATGAATTTGTATGTGAAAAGTGTATTTATGCCTAATTTCTATTCCATGCATATCCAATTGCTATTCACTAAGATAGGAGCAAAAGAATATGCAAAAATTGGCCAAATGAACGAACTTAGAGCAAAAATGTGGTTCATATATAAAAATAAATGCATTCATCTCCCAAGTGGTGCTAGATGTGTTTTAAGAACTCTAGATCATCATAAATGAGCAGTAAAGTCATTGCAAAAGTATCCCTCATCAGTCAACAGTCACATATAATCTTATGTAGAGGTGGCTTGCATACAAGTCTAGATTCTATAACAACTTGAAAGCTCTTGAAGTCTAGATTCTATAACAAGTTGAATCACCTAATTTCGATAAGAGTAAAGGAAATTATGGCCAAATATGTTCATGTAGGTATGATTCAAACCTCCTTTTCGTAGAGGATAGTGTGCGACCATTCATGTGAAAGCTCTTGAAGTCTAGATTCTATAACAAGTTGAATCACCTAATTTCGATAAGAATAAAGGAAATTATGGCCAAATATGTTCATGTAGGTATGACTCAAACCTCCTTTTTGTAGAGGATATGCTTATAACTTGGAGCTCCAAAGAGAGTGAGGGGCCATTGATGTGCGAGCAAAGGTTGAGAGAGGGTGCATATAGTTGAAATACGAGCGACTTATGCCATACGTCATGTTCTCAACGCCTTTTTCGTGGATATACAATGAACTTGCAGTCTTCCTATCCCACAAGGAAGAAGGGGAAGGTGAAAGAACCCATATTTGGCTTTCACACACATCCTTGTGTGTGGGCATTGCACGTAAGTATCTGGCTGAGGGTGGGGTGGCTAGATGCTTTGTTGAGGGCGGCCTTCTTGCCTTGCGGGGCTCATTGGGAGCTTCTTGAGCCTCCTAGGGGATCCCATCTATCATATTTTGCTGCCATATGCCTCCATGACACTGTACCCTCTCGGTTTAAAAGCTCCGTGAAGAAGAAGATCTAGCAAAAAACGGAAATGTCCGACTTCGAGAGCAAGAAAAAAGATATTGAAATCATCCACACAACTCTTTTCTTTGCCAAAATTAGTAGAATGAGCACGAAAAGCTTCTCTCTCTCTCTGTCTTGTAGCTTCATATGCCCAAGACGTACAATCATCCGTGGATACCAAATGTGAGATCCAAGATCTCAATGAATGAAAAATGGAATGTGTGCTATTCTCCTCCAATTCTATTTATTTTGATGAGGCACTGAGGTGCGGATAGGTACACGTGCACATTTGTTCACAAAGCTCTAGTACAATAGAGAGAGCGCTTCGATCCCAGACTTACGATGTGATAGGGTACAACCAAAAGACTGTACCACGTATACCCTTTTTATTTCAACGCTGCAGAACCTTGAAGATATACTCCTGTTGTGATGGAAAGAATAATCCTCTCGACCGATCCTTGAGTATTCGCATGCCAAGAATGTGATTTGCATCACCAATCTATCATGTCGAAGCTGCCATGAAGATGTTGCTTCAGTGAATCCAAGGCATGAGTATCCCTACCAGCAATCAACATGTCATCAACATACAGGATCAAAATAATCAAGCTGGCATCTTCTGCCTTCTTGATGTACAAGCAATGATCCACTTCACCTTTATGAAAACCTTGAGATTGCATAAATGTATCAATCTTATGATACCAAGCTCTTGGTGCTTGTTTGAACCCAGACAAACCCCTTTTTAACTTACAAACCATCTTTTCTTTGCCTTTAGTCACAAACCTTTCAGGCTGCTGCATACATATGTTCTCATGCATATCACCATGTAGAATAGCACTCTTTACATACATTTGTATGAGCTCCGTATGTTCAGCTGCGGTTCTCAATGTAGCCATCTTGACTATAGGAGAGAAGATCTCATAAAAATCAATTCCATATTCTTGCGTGTACCCCTTCGCAACCAATCTTGCTTTGTACTTTGGTGAGGAATCATAAGTGACCATTATCTTAAAAACCCATTTGCAAGGATGTGTTTTCTGCCTCTTCCAACTTAAAGATTAAGTACTTCCTTGCTCAAAACTTCAAACTGTGGAAGGAGAATTGATCAAAACATTTGTATCGAATTTTGCACCTCCTATAACTTCACTTCTTTTCATTCACATATGCAAATGTTCCTACACTTAATTCTCTCAGCCTGATCACAATTGGAAGCTAAAAATTTGTATAGAGGTCGATCACCTATAGAATTAGACTTGTACAAAAGCATCTCACAAAAGATCTAACACAGAAGGAGAAAACTCAGAAATATCGGGTGCAACATTTTCTTCATTTCTGAGAAAAATTACAATTGAGTGATGAGAGAGTCTTAACTCACTTCTAAGATGTCTAATGACACATACATCTGCTGATTACTCTATTCTCATGCTCTCTCATACTTGTTTTTGTTGTCTTGTCTGTCCATTGCTTCCTTGAAGCAAGATGGTTCACCAGAGTCTCTTACCATGACATAATCAGCCACATTATTTGCGCCGGGAGCAAATTTGTCGAGCTGTCCGGTAGCTCTAGTTGATCTCCTAACCCAATGATAATTGTTTGCTGGCTGCTGAGCCTGCAAGTTATCATTTTGAGCTCGTGGCATTTCGGTCTGCAAATCAGCATTAGCAGTTGGCTATCCTGAATGTTCCTTTACATTTGGTGGCTCATCATTATGGGCAATGGCTGGCTAATTATTTCGAGCATTATTTTTTGTAGTAGCAAGCTTACAACAGGTATTTGCTGCTGCACAGAGGGCATATTTTGCTATCCAAAGGGTCTTCTCGGAATACAACCCTACGAACCTCCTCAGTCTTTTCGGGCCATTTATTTTCCCGGAAGATAACATCATTGCTGCGTACTATTTTTCTTTTCTTGGGATCCCACAATCTATACCCCATTTCACCCTCGTCACCATATCATAGGAAAATACATTTACAGTAGTTTGGCTCAAGTTTGCTGCGTTCTTCTTTATGAATGTGTACAAAAGCCTCGCAACCAAGCACATATGAAGGTGGCTTGCCTGACCACACTTCTCGAGGGATCCCCCCCCCCCCCCCCCCCCCCCCCCCCCCCCCCCAAACAAAAAAAAACGCAAAAAAAAAAACCCCAACAAAAAAACACACACGCACACACAAAAGACCTGTTTGGTGACTGATTGATCAAGTGAACTGCCGTCATAACAGCCTCTGCCCAAAAACCACGGGGTAATGTAGCATGAGACAACATAGTATGGACCTTATCCTATATAATCCAATTCATATGCTCTGCAACTCCATTTTGGGGTGGATTATGAGCGGCTGTAAGCCCCCTCTTTATCCTTTTGCTGTCACGAAATGCGTGAAAAGCCTTGGGCAACTATTCCCCACCATTGTTAGAGCGAAGACACTTTAAGTGTCTTACCAATCAATTCTCAACCAATGCCAAGAATTTTCGAAACTTGTCAAAACACTTTGTCCTTGCTGCAAACAGGGTAAACCCATACCTTCTGTGTAGCATCATCAATAAAAGTGACAAAATATTTCTTTCAGACATACATCTGAATGTACTAACTCTAGAGGAGAAGATTTCAGCGAAAGAAATTTTTATGAGACGTCTCAGCATGTTTACCATAAACACAATGATCACAATGCTCAAAGTCAACATAACGAAGACAAGGCAAGTAACCCAAACGAGAAAGCACTTTCATTGCAGTTTGAGTCATGTGTCCCAACCGGCCATGCCACAATGAAACACTTGGCTTCTCAGTTACAACAACAACATGATTACTCACACTAGATACATGGAGAGGATACAAGGTATCACTTTTATAACCCTTGGCAATAACTCTAGATCCCTAACAGATCTTCCAGTTCCCATCACCGAAGGTGGTCTGAAATTTATCATCATCCAGCTACCCTGTGCTAATCAAGATGTTCTTGAGCTGAGGTACATGCCGTACATTCTGAAGTGTGAAGACAAAGCCATGCTGAAATTGAAGCTCCAGAGTGCCGATTCCTGCAATGTCTCTGGAATAGTTGTCCCCAAGGTGGACAACACCATGTCTACCTTTTGTGTAGTTAGGAAACCACTCACGATGAGGGGTGACGTGAAAAGAAGCACCTGAATTGAGAATTCAGGTGTGTATGTTATCATCTGTTTCTGAAAGCAAAGCATGTGCATGGAAGCATGCAAAGATGAAGAGTACATCATTGCCACTGTCACTGTCAGGAGTGGTTACATTCACCTCTTCAATTTTAACACTGCTCTTCTTAGGTTGACATTCTTTCTTCTCTTCCTTGCTATCATTTGTCATCATGCCCTTTCCTTTTTCTTTTCTCAGTTTGTAGCAATCACGTTTAAAATGACCGTTCTTGCCACAATGATGGCATTCTACATCTCTACGACCTGCCCTTAGTATGCAAAGCACTAGACGACTTACATGATGCATTGTTCTGCCTATTCATTTCTTTCATAAGCAAGGCGCTCTCCACGTCGCCATACAAAAGCATCACATTTGAATTGTTCGTGGCAGTCCTAAATGTATCCCAGCTCTCTAGTAAAGTGCAGAGAAGAAATGTGCCCTTAAACTCATAATCAATGACTAATTTAGGGCAACCAGCTGGCTGAAAATAGAATTAAACTCACTCAAGTGAGTTGACATGGTTATGCCCTCTTTCATGTGCAAATCCATAAGCTTTTTTAGCCAGTAAACTTTGCTAGCTGCACTCTTCTGAGCATACAATTCGTGTAGTCTAGTCCAAATAGCATAGCCAGAGTCCAAACCTTCAATGTTAAACAGCAAGGCATAAAAAATAGATAGTTCAATGGTTGATCACGCAAGCTTCTTCAACTCATCCCAATCATCCTGATCCATATCTTCAGGCTTTACCCCATTGACTTTGATCGGCTTTGCCTGTTTCTTCTGCAACAGGAGATTGTAGCACTGCTTTTGCCAAACTGCAAAATTGTGTGCTTCTTCAAGCTTCTTAATGTGCATGAGATGAGTACTGTCACTGCTGCCAGGCATGGTTTTCAGTCCAAAAATTAACCAAAAAAAAGAGAAAAATTCAGCAAATGCAGGTCCAAAATGTCACACAAGTGACCAAGGTACAGATGAGTACCAAACAACAATAAATAAACACGTAAAGATCTGCTAATTAATTTCCTGAATCACAAAACCTTGTGCGACAGTACTTGACAGCTGATTTCAGCTGTTCCAAAGATAAATACATCACATGACGTGAGAAATCCCAATTTTCAGCTGCAATGTCTGCTGTACATGCACCCACGGGCATAAAATTTGACCCACTCAAGAGAAAACCAAAAAATTTGTGCCCAAAACATCAACCATACATCTGCACTGTCTCTGACATGCATAGAATAGACCAATTTTGCCAAAATAAAACAATTTCAGCAAAACCCCCAAATTTTTCCAAGTGCTGGGTGTCCAAATTGCATGAAATTAAACCTGCATGTAATAAAATGACCATTTGGCACTTAAATTTTGACTAAACAGCAAAAGCCTCAATTTTATATGCTCTAATTTCTGAAATTTCTACAAAATTGATGTCTATTCAGACTCATTTAACTTATAGGAGTAGAAGCCGCCACCCACACACAGTCCAGACAAGGTGATCCTGGATATGACTTCCTCTGTATGGCTCACATCCCAACTGACAGCGCTGATTCTCGTACTTGAGCTACCAGAAAGGGCTGGTGCTCTCTCTTCTTGTCGCCCAGTAAAGTAACGAGCTCATGTGCTGCCCAGAGTTCTCTGACACCTGCCTGAGCCCACAGAGATGAAGCACGCAGATTCATGGCCCTGACCAGCTGATGAAACCTCTGACCACTTCTGAACTAATGTGGTAGCACCCTTTTTATTTCATTTATTTTATTTTAGATAGATATACATAAAGTGTGCTAGGAGTGCATTCACACCTGTACACATATAAAAGGCATAATGGCCCTTTATTTCTAACATTTATCCTCTTGCTCCCCATTTAGAAGGTCGTTAGAGTTTTATAGTATGATATGTGGCCATCATGCACATTGACTCTCCCTCTTAAAGGTGAAACTTAGGATAATTTTGGAGTTAATAACCTTAACAACTTGTGCTCTTGTTCCAACACGCATTGATAAATAATCTGGTTTGGATCTATGTCTAACACGTTTATATCGACACGTTCCACCATGAAGAGCCATAGGTTAGCTGAGCTCTTCATGGAGCATCTCTATGATTCAAAGTTCATTGGCAATTTTATTTGACAATCTTTTAGACATTGGAGATGGGACTTTACATGTCTTCCTCTGATCATTCAAAGACTGATGGAGAGACCGAGCGAATGAATGAGACTATGGAGGATATGCTGTGTACATAAATCTCTCGACGCCAATCTGATTGGGAGTGTCACCTTCCTTAGATTGAGTTTTCTTATAAAAATTCCTAGCATTTGGTTACAGGGTAGAGCCCATTTATGCTGATGTATGATTATGAGCCAAGACCACCTCTTGCTATTTCACTCACAGGTGTGGATACTCAGTAGTCTGTAGTTGGTTTCTTGCGGGAAATGTAGGGAATGCTACAGATCGTGGGTGAAAGCATAAAGAAAACCGAGGAGAGAGTTGTCTTCCATGATAACCAGCATTGTAGGCCTCGTGACTGGACATGTGGGTGTACCTTCAGATTTCGAGAGATTCTGAGATATACAAACTGACTCGTTCACGAAGTTATCTTCCCGATATTGTGGTCCGTTCTAGATCACAAGGAAGGTAACTGGCGTGTCCTACGATTTAGATCTTCCTCAAGGAATCACTACTCACCTTGTGTACCATGTTAGTCACTTGAAAGAGCGACTTGGGGTAGGCTGATACAATGATGCTTCTGGAGGAGACCCCTACTTTGGAGGATATCGCTCGATACATTCCACTAGAGCCAGATGTGCTGCTGGACCAGAGGGAGAAGAAGTCTCAGAGGATTTGTTATCTTGAGTATCTGATAAAGTGAAAGCACCTACCTGAATCTATGACGGCTTTGGAATCAGTTAGAGCATTGAAGAATCATTTCCTTAGTTTAAGCATTAAGGAGATTGTTGAGGACTGCACTTGGAAAATAAGAGGGGAAGTGTTACATCTCCGCCCTTTTAGGACATATTTATGGGCATCAATAACTCTTGTCCGACCAAGAGGGACCGGCCAATATGTAGTGGGACTGGCCAGTTCACACTGAACTGGATTATTTCACTTGTCTTATAAATGGGACTCAAGGTCTCTCATTGATAATTTTTGGCATTTGGCAGAATTGGACTATTGGCCTCGCATGGCAGAGTCTTGTCGTCTGCACTAGTGCAGGGCTGGTGGTATGGGACACCATTCCTCAGGAGGTCGCTGCCCTTTGCATGCTGCCCTTTCATTGTTTGTGGATTTGACTTGTATCTTGGCTTGTCTAGCAGGGAGGATCCTGGAGGATCTAACACCCCACCTGAAAAGGAGGTGATCCAGCTTCACCTTTTGGTATGGCATAAGAATACATAAATCGAGTAGCCCATTATCAAGTAAGGCCTCAGCTGATTGATTGTTGGTTTATTTGATGTCTGATGTTGGATAAGATAATGTGTTTATTTGATATTTACTTAAGAGTTGTACAAGTTTTAGAAAATCTTGGAGTGTACTTCATTTGGGAGTCTCATTGGTATATCCTGTCTCTCAGCTCTCTGGTTATCACTTGGTTTTACACATTATGTGTAATACCTTATTAGTTTTTCCTCAAAAGTATCTCAAAGTTTTCTCAAATGTGATATCAGACATGCTAAACTTTTGGTGATATAACAACCTCTAGGATACTATGTGTTTTGTATGGAAGATGAAAATAATTTCGTGTACATCTATTGTAAAGGGGAAATGTTTGACATCATGCTGCAAATAAGTTGTAAGAATGGAAATGCTACGACTGCTCAAATTATTTTCTCTATCATGATGTAGGAGGGAGAAGCATGATCTACAAACAGCAGCTAGAAAAATACAACAAAGGTTAATGATGAACTGTAGCGCTTAAAGCATGAAATAGAGCATGAACCAACAGTATAGAACTAAGTAAACAGGTAGCTTGCGGATTCTGGGTATAATGAGCAAGATGATCATTGTCTGACATACCTTCACAGGTTGAGAAGGGAATTGTTTTGTGAAGTGCATCCTGCAAGTTTAGACTTTAGAAATTCCTTAAGTACAGAAGTTAATGAGTGTTAATTAGTTCACTCCAATGTGAACACAGGTGTGAATTACACAATTGCACACATACCTATCCATAAATATTTATTTTTTCATACTGAGCTGCAACTAATATGTCATTACTTATATTTTTGGTTCTATTAAATGTATATGTGTTTTTAAATTTATGACTTGTACACCTAATTGTTGATTAAAATGTGATCACATCATGATTGATTAGCCAGAACAGAGCTTTCTAGTGTTTGAAGTCTTTCTCTTAGATTTTCTGATGTTTCCTTGTCTCTTTAATGATTTTCAGGTTTTATTGTTCAATTGCATGCCGCAGCGTGATCCCAGTTTATTGCTCCCTCCACTCATCAACTTATGTGATATAAATGGTGATTTTTTAATTTTGTTTTAAAACATTGATATTATTGCAAAAAACGTTCAAAGATGGGTTCTTGTGCAGAAGAAGCTTCTCTTGTAAACTAATCAGAGATCATGCCCAGAGATGTCTGGGGACAGCTATAAAATTCCCCTTCCATTATTTTCTCCAGCCACAAGTCTATTTGTGATGTTATAGTCTCAATGCAGTCTTGAATATCATGCTGATGATGCTTATCTTGCCTTATCAGCAGTCAGGGGATTCTATGTTACTTGAGTCTAAAGTGTTCATTACCAAACCAGGATTGTGATTCTATGATCTAATCATTTTTTTTCCGTCTTGGCCTTTGAACAGGCTTGCCTTTTCATCATGCAATGTTTGTACCAGGTCTTTCTTCATACGTAAAAGTCAATGTGGATCTTCCCGTTGCTTCAAAAGCGAAAACAGTTGAGAATGATACAGACCTGTCATGGCAATACTCTGTTCAAAGAGTGTGGGACAGTTTCACTCCAGCTACAACTGAAGGTGGATACATTGTGTCTTACAATCACTGATGTGTCCTTTTGAAGGTTTCTTTTTTGTTACCCATGGTTGCTTTATTATTATTTTCTCTACATGCTTATCTGCAGTTGAAATTCAGAAAAAGGCAACTGAATGGTATGAACTTCATAGTTGTGTAATTCCTTCACTTCCAGCAGCATTAGATCTCCTGCGCCAATATTGTCGTGAACATTCATCTCTCAAGCTGCAGGTTTGCACCCACCCAGTTTTTCCTGCATTCAGAACACTATGAACCAAATAGGGGAGTCCAATTGTATTTTTTCTTTTCGAGAAAGTGGTGCTGCTATTTCCTTCTCTACATTTAAAATTTGCTAAATCCATGGTACAAACAAAACATATAGTCATATACAAATTCATACAACTAGTACCACCTGGTTCTAGTACGGTACAGTAGCATACTCGTAAAATTGAGGATATAAGTATGGCTATAAATATGATATGTATGATACATGATGTTATGTATATGTCACCTGGTTCTAGTACGGTACCACCTGGTTCTAGTATGGTTCTAGTACCAACCATCCTTATGACTAGAGCAAGGACTACATTCAATGCCATCATCTTCCATCACAAAAAAAGCTGGCATCATCATCATCCAAAGTCTAGCAGCCACATATCCAGTACCACATCATGATTCATATATTCACGAATCACGAGTCATGATAAATATGTTATGTGCTCTCAAGCTAGCCTAATTGCAACCTTCATCATTAAGGTATACTGCCTTCAAACTTCAAAGTTAATTCATATGATTTTTCATGATTCAATCGATCATGGTTTGCACGACATGTCACATTTATTGCTGTGCTTTATATTGAATTAACATGTCATGATTCATGTCACAAGTCGCATGTCACATGTCACATGTCACATTTATCGTTATGATGTTTATATTATTTTGTTAAATTCTATGATCATACATGTGACCTGTGGTGTTTTTTTTTTCCTTGTATCATGAACAATTATTAATTATTTATGTATTCATGTGAGGTCAAAGTTTCATTGTGTTTTTTGATTCCAAATGTCTAGAATTTCTGCTCTAGATATATTGTTAAATATAGAGTTCATGATGGTGAAAAAGACCATCCTTATTGGGAGATATGATTCATTTAGGATTGACAACACTCCGTCTTGTAGAAGTTGAACAAAAGTACTTGCAGGTATTGTTATGCTAGCTTCAACACTATCATTATATGATATAATATAATGTTTCATGGCAACACAGTATGAACATGCCAATATATTTCACATCAATGGCTAGCCAGCTACGCAAAGTTTGATCCTTTTGTCAACGTCTTTAGAGATTTGAGGAGCTTGCCTCATTAAACAGGACATTACGACTCCATACAACTTTTTTGAATTGAAGTAAGCATTGATTGTAGCTCATTGCATCTCTTTCACCATATCCAGCTTCCAAGGAAGATTTCTGTTATGGACTTTGCATCGAACTTATTTCTTAGCTCATGTCTAATATGCACAAAGACATTACTACATAAAATGTGTAGATGGTCATATGAGGTGTGTTTTCTAGACCAAACCTCATGGGGAGGTCACCTTTCGAAATTTTGTCCACGGACATTACAACTCCATACAACTTTTTTGAATTGAAGTAAGCATTGATTGTAGCTCATTTCATCCCTTTCACCATATCCAGCTTCCAAGGAAGATTTCTGTTATGGACTTTGCATCGAACTTATTTCTTAGCTCACGTCTAATATGCACAAAGACATTGCAACATAAAATGTGTAGATGGTCATATGAGGTGTGTTTTAATAGCCTCTCCCATAAGGGCATGAGGGAGAATGGAAAAAAATAGCATGCATTTAACCCTCCCACACCAAGTCCTAATGTATCTTTCAACCAGATCATTAGGATAGGGGCTATATGGGGCAATAAACTCCCTCTTAATAACACCCAAGAACAAGTACAAATACTATTTCCTTTGTAGTTGAAAATGGTGAACTCGAAAATTGTGCAAATATGTTGTATGTTTAGAAAGTAGGAAAAATCAATTATTGTAATAATTGATCTTGGTGTAGAAGTGAGATTCAATAAGCTAGGTGAATAATTTTTTGGTAGATTGACAGTGTTGGTAAACATGTTGGCAAAGGAGAACGAAATGGAAAAAGTATGATTGAAAATGTCATACGTGAACGAGAACTAGAGGTGGGCAAAATATTAGAGATAGGTGTTGCAAGTGTAGCCGTTACACAATGGAGAGACATTGCTTAAACTACAAAGAGCGCCCACACTCACCAAAGGAGGCCAAATATGATTGGCTGCACTTTCATGTGCCCCTTGAGAGAGGGAGCTTCACTGATGCTACTCTTCAAATGAGTTGTGCATTGAGCATCTCAAGAGTGCCTCATAAAGGCTTCTTTGTTTGTTTTCTTTATTCATGTGGGATAATATGCTATCTCCTCAGCCATCCCTAAAAAAACTCCATGCCTTTTGTTTCTTCCCACAAGATTGGCACCATATGTCTTTGAGTGCTACCTCTTATCCTTGCGAAATACTTTAGTCTGAGAATGCCCATTGGACCATCATGAAGGAAAGGAGCATACACACAAGTCTTGCATATTTGATGGGCTAAGGAAAATTATTTCTCTTGTATTTGGCAAAGCATCAAAGAAGACATGGAAAACAAAGCGAGAACATCGAACACTAAGAACTTGCACATGATGCAAGGGAAAAAAGGAGGATCTCTTGGAAGAAGACTGGATACCACCCAAGATACATGAAGAAGATGCAAAGAGATGGATGTTCTTTCTCAAAGTTAATTAAGGGAAATCCAAGGAAGAGGTGGAGAATGGCTCTATAGGGATCAAGGGAAGGAGGAAACTTGAATTGAGATCATGGGCATGGGTATGAATATGCATTGAAAGAGAGAATAATTATTCTTATTTTGTGCATGAAACGTACAAGAAATATTAGCACTTTAAATTTCATGTTTGTGTTCTATGTTTGCATAGGAAGGAGATACTTTTCTGTGCTCATGTTTGTTCATGAATGCACAAAATAAAGATACACATTATACGAATGGTTTACTTTAATGTAAATGCAACTGAAGTGCACCAAGGAAAAAAAGGAAGCACATACACTCTCTTTATTTATTTTTTTGGGTTAAATGTTGATTTTTTTAAAAGAGGTAGAGTGCATGATCATTGGCATTCATGAAGCACACAGATGAGTGTTGCATTATACTCTTTGGGCAAGAATGCATGCAAATAATTTTTTTCTTGAAAAATAAATCTGTCATTTACAAGTATGGAACGAAAGAGAGAAGCCATGGCATGATGGATTTGAATTTAATTTGGAATAGAACAAAAGTTTAAGTTAGGTTGAATAAACTTAGACTTCATGAGAAATCCTCTCCTAATGGCAAACATGTTTCCCTCTAGGCAGAAAATGGGAAAATGTATGAGCCATTTGCTAAAAGGCATGGCCAACCCTTACTAAATGTGTGAAAAGATACTAAGAGTGTTATGTCTAAGTAAAGAGAATTTTTCTCTTCTCTTTGATTTGGAACTAAGTAGGACTTCCTCTTTACCGGACAAAAACTTTGGGAAACAAAACACTTCCTATAACTGGTTTAGAGTCATAAACATGCCAAAGAATGAGCTTTCAAGGAGTGAAGATGTGAAAAAGGAAATGCAAAAAATCTCTTAGCTCCTTCTTTGGGTTGTGAGACACTCTTTTGAATTTAAAGATTTAACTCTTTACAATGCAACTCCATTTCAAGAAAATACGCTTGAAATGCACACCTAAGCCATCACACACTTAGGATGAGTGGTTGACACCCCAAGATGTCTTCAATGTTTCATGAATATTTTATATGGCTTTCTCATTTGATTCCATAAAAAAGAATGATGAACACCAACCTAATAGCACATAGTGATCAATTCAGCACGATAGAAAATACTCGTGAAACCTTGAATAGTCATTTCCCTTAGAAGAGTTTCATGGTTATCTTCATTTATGGCTTCATCTTGCATTAACAAGCTTTGCATATCAAGATGGAAAACTCAGAACAGCTATTGGAAATGCTCCAAATGGAAGAAAATTAAGTTCTCAAGGTGGAAGTCCTAAATGAATTAAAACTAGCTTTCTTATTTCATGTTCTGAGTAAAACATGGATTTCCATGATGCTTGAGCTCTTACAATAATTCAAACCATCTGTTTGTGTAAGAGAGTGCCTTATCTCTCTCTCTCTCTATCCTATCTCTCCACAAGCCACTCTCTTTATCTCTCTCTCTCTCTCTTTGTCTTCGAGTGCTACACAATCCCTATAGACAATCCCATGGTCATCCCCATCAAAAGGAAGTGGATGCTATGAAGTACAAGAAGTTTGTTCACATTTTTTGGTGCAATAATAAATCTATGCTATGTTGTTGGAGGCTGTAGGTTCTCTAACAAAGAAAAGGAACTTCATTAGCGTGCATGCATGGGATTCTAAGGTACATTGCACGAACATAAATTCTAGCATTGTGTATGCTTAGGTGATACCCTTCGAAGTATTGTGATTCAAGTTTGATAGTATGTTATGATTTCAAAAGATGGGGTTTTGGATATTGTTTCTCACTTGCTTTAGGTATGCCTCATAAGTAAGTAGGAAGCAATCGATAACTCCACTTTCTTTTAACAAAGCATGATACAAAGTTGTATGCTTTCCTATGGTGAAGTAATTTGGTTCAAGAGAATTCTAGCAAAATTGGGCTTGTCTTTGCACATGGAGACAATAAGCTATTTAGACATTGGTCTACAGAGACCATTCCATGTGTGTGTGGGACGAGGGCTAGTTAGCCAAGGTCCTAAGCTCGGGGGTATATCCTAAGGTATTTGATGGTTAGTGGGGATGAGTGTTGCATGCTTGCCACATGGCGACACTAGATCATTCCAAATCACTGCTATTTTAGATACAAGAGGATATAAATGGATGGGAGGAGAGTGGCACACATATCATTTGCATGTTTTCTTTTGAGGAGAGCCTCACACTTGGTATCAGAGCAAGAAAATCCTCTTGGTTTTTTTTAGCGATTTCTTTTTCTTTCCGAAGCTCCCTCCACCTACATGCTTCGATCAACGCATGTACCTGCATCTATGCATGCAACCAGATTTTCGTTGGGTTGGACGAGGAGGAGGCACGTGCTCCAGAGGTCATGTCGATCTGTGCAACTGATAGGAAGTCTGACGTCTGCATGCATTTGCCATCAGGCTTCCCACTCAGCGTCGTCATCTCTGCTCGTCAGGTGAGGGGAGGCTGTCGTTTCCGCGTGCCTCTCCCTGCCACCTGAGAGGGTTTTCCAGAGTAATTGCGTGCCATGGCATCGTAAAGGAGCCTTCCAAACGAGCGCGGCCGCTCTCGTTGCCTAGCTGGCCATGGGGCAAACATGGCTCCATTTCGTGGGATGCTTCTACCTTTGCATGGGATTTCTCTATCAGGGGAAACACATCTCTCTTATTGCGATGGCTAACCTGGCATACTACGACCAACTTCTGCTTATGCTGCAGTTGCCCAAGCTTCCGAGAGTGTTGTAAGCGCATCTATTTTTGTTGCGAAGAAAACTATACAAGAGACACAGGGTACCAAAGAGGTTGATGGAAAGCAGCTGGATAGAGGTTTAGGAAAGGAATTTTGGAAGGGCATGGAACTTCCTCGAGGTTTTGTAGAGCTGGTCCTTGAGAAGGTCCTGGATAAAGACTCTACAGATATATCTGCTCTAGAAGGCCTGGCAAAAACACTGATTGAGGATGACGATGTCTCACGGAGCCTCTTGGTAATTGACAAGCTCGAAGGTCTTCAACCTGATGTAATGGAGTGGAAATACTTAAAGGCCGAAGCTTATGACCTCGACGGGAAAGCCAACTTGGCGAAACCGATCTTTCAAGACATTCTAAAAGTAGACCCCTTCTCGTCTAGAGCATTGAAGAGGGTGAAAGTGGACTGTTCTTTATCGAGCATCATCAACGAAGCACTTTTTGAAGGCATATGCGATCCACGAACCAAAGGGAGTCAATACTTTACTCTTAGTTCTTCAATTGGATGCTTCACGAATATCAAAAGAATTTTAGATAAGTATTTAGTCAATAGTTGGTTGATTAATTTGTTGATTGCGCATGTTAGAAGTATTCCTGCATTACGCATAGAATGACGTAAGTAGAGCATAAGTAGAGTTATATGATCGGTGCTTGAGCTTTTCTTGTAGGTGGTAAGTATCGGAAGGTATCGAAAAAAAAAAAATTGATTGAGGGCCTGTAGAGCCCAACAATATACTTGGAAAAGTTTTCACTTGCTGGTGTTTGTTGAGAAGACAAAATAGATCGTGCCCGCCGGCAATGATGATTTGATTTTGTTGAATGCTTGACGCTTTTCGAAATTATTTCGGATTTTAGAGAAGCCAGATGGTAGCTTAAGGATCTTAAGCCGCCAAGATATCATGGCTCAACTAGCACTAGAACTGCTGACGCGATTAAGCAGTGGCTCAACTAGTGGGATCAGTACTTCCGCCTGTGTCATATCACTGATGATAGGCACAAGATTCAACAGCCCACTTATAATCTTATGGACGTCGCACATAGGTGGTGGCCGAGAAGGATAAGGAGCCAACGACATGGGATCAATTTAAAATCCTATTTTATAACAATTTTGTACCACCTGATCAAAGGTTTAGAGCACTAGACACCTGGTTCTTCATTAATCAGAACTTCAGAAGAATCAATTAGTTCAGGAATATGCAGATAGGTATAGAGAGGTACTTCTTAAAGTACCTAATACCATTCCAGAATTTCTTCAAGTCCACAAGTTTATTTTGGGACTCAGAGAAACTATCCGACCTTTAGTGAGAAAGGAACGGTGCCAGTCTTTTATGAGGACAGCCACAGGAGCACAGGTCCCTGGGCTAGCGATTCCCATGGACTAGGGTTAGCCGACCTTTCCATACTTCGACTCCTGGTTCGGTCAGTGCACAGCCTTCTAGGGAGGCTAAGCAGGTGCACATGATCCAGACAGTCTCATGTGGAAAGAGAAAAGTGTCTGCTTTGGCTGAGAGGGCATATAACCGATCTATTCTTACCCCTCGTCAGAAAGAGAAGGCAATGAAAGAGGGTTTGTGCTATGGTTGCTTAGGGAAGCACTTGTATAAGGATTGTCCTAAAAAGAAAAGATAGCAGCCACCATAGTCATAAATTCGACTCAGGCAGGGGGTGGGAGTGAGGATGAGATTGGGGATTCACCATCTCCATTATCATCTCCCATAGTGGCCATGACGGTCACTAAAAAGGTTCCGACTGTGCCAGATGTTGTGCTTTCGCCAGTGGCACAGAAAGGATACCAGTTCCTAGATACTGAGCTTATTGTCATGAGAGGAATCGTGGCAGGACAGCGTGTCAAGGTACTCTTTGACACAAGTTAGACTCATAATGTTATTAGTTCGCGATTAGTCAAGAGATTATGCTTAGACACGGTACAGTCAGATTATACTTATACCGTAGAGCTAGTCGACGGGAAGGGAACTGAGACTTAGGATAGATGAGCAGTTGATCTTCCTATTCAAATCCAGTCCTATGCGGTCAGATTGGACTTTGAGATAGCAAGATTAGCTCGATTTGACTTAGTTCTTAGTAAGAAGTGGCATGCGAGGAAGAAACCAGTCATTGATTTTGCTTCATATGTGTATCAGTTTGAGCATGAGGGAAGGAGATTACTGATCCGTGGAGAACCAGATCTCCAAGAGACGCGATTAGTAACTGCTACCAAGTTAGCTCAAAATTGATTGTGAGAAAACCTATCGATAGGGTTCAGATGGGTCCTAAGAAGGTTTTCGTTATCTTAGTTTGGTCTACTCCTCAGAATGAGGAGCAATTACAATCATTTGTAGGACTTTCTAGTTTTATTGGAAATTTCTTTCTTCTTATTCATCGATAGTAGCAATTATGACAAACATGCTTCAAGGCAAAGTTATTTTGCATGGAAGCAAGAGAAGCAAAACAGTTTTAGTGTCAAGGACTGATAATTTTGATACTCTGAAATAAGTTGTTTCAGAGGCTCCGATACTCAAAGTGATAGATTCATAGATCCTCTTTGAGTTAGAGATACATTCTAGTGGCATAAGCCATAGGGACAGTTTTGAGCCAAGATGGTAGGCGAATAGCTTCTGAGCGTAAGAAATTGATCAATGCACAACGTAACTGGCCAATGTATGAACAAGAGTTTGTTGATATATTTAGGTAGTGATGTGTGTGAACACTCTAGGACCGCCGGGGCACTTTTTTCCCTCTTTAGGAGGTTTTTTTCCCCCGGCTTGTATATACGCCTATTGCCCTAATGGGCTACTCATCTTTGTACATTCTCTAGTAATACATTCAGTCTTGTGTGTTGTGCTCCAAGCTTCTTCTTCTTCCTTGTGCTGTTCGCGTGCTCCTGCAGACGTCTATCTCCAACAATTGGTATCAGAGCAGGTCGTCGCTTCTTCTAGGGCGCCGTCGACACTCCTCAGTTTGTAGTCTCAAATTCGCACGAAATTTGGTGAGCATACTCAGGGTGTTGCCGAAATCGCGATCTGAGCTCGTTTCGGCCTCCGAACGCACTATCGCAGCGCTTGTGCAGGCTATTTCGTCCTTTTGTGCCAAAGGTATATACCAGTTTCTGTTCGCCAGTTTAAGCATCTCGAAGTCTGCTACAGGTCTAGCAGAACTCGTCTGGGCAGTTCTGTTTAACTTTTTGAGATACAGTCAATTTTCTGCATCAAGGTATTTTAGTCACCGGCCATGGCTGAAAGCAGTGATGTATTCCGTATGTTGGCTGTTGAGGATAAGTTGGATGGTACCAACTACCCATTATGGGCTTATATGATGCAACATGTACTGGTTGCAAAAGGATTGTGGAACATTGTGCAGGGTGTTGAAAGACGTCCTCTTACACCTGTAACGACAAGTACTGCAAATACAGGTGTTGGAGCTGATGAAGATGGTGTTGAAGATGATATTCCGCAGATTCCTGTTCGTGCTGCTGTTTCTGTTGCACCTACTGCAGAGCAAATTCGTTGGGATGGAAGAGATGCCCAGGCACATGCATTGATAGCCTTGTCTGTCAAACGTGCCATTATTCCTCACATTCGCTCTTGCAGAACAGCAAAGGATGCTTGGGATACACTTACCACTTTGTACTAGGCTAGGAATGAGGCTCGTGTTGCTTACCTCCGAAAACAGTTGGAGAGTGAGCACATGAATGAAGGTGATTCTATGGACAGTTTTCTTACAAAGATCAAAGACCTGAAGGAACAATTGATTTCTGCTGATGAGGTTATACCAGATAGCTCACTTGTGCAAACCGTTCTGAATGGTCTTCCTGATTCATATCAGAGTTTTGCCTCTACTCTTCGGTTGATGATGAAAGGCAATCCGAATGCCTTGTCATTTGAGGAATTAGTCTCTGTTCTGTTGCAGGAAGATCAGTCGAGGCAGAACAAGTCCATTATGCGTGTTGCAGATCAAGCTTTCCTGGCTAGTCAGAAGGGCAAAGGAAAATGGAGCTCTTCTACTAGTAAGCAGAAATCTGCAAATGCTGCACAATCGAAGAACCTGGATAAAGATGAGAAGAAATCAGAAAAGCAAAAATTGTTCTGCAAGTACTGTAAAGGAAATGATCATATTATAAAGAACTGTCCAAAACTGGCTGCTAAAGAGGCAAAGAAGAAAGAGGCTGGAATGGTTGTTGCAGAGGCCTCTACACCAAAAACAGAGTCTGCAAATCTTGTGCAGGAAGAAAAATGGGCGTTTACTACTGTCTGCAGTTTTGACCCATCTTCTCATGATCAGTGCATGTCTGCAGTAGACTCAGATGTTTGGTACTTTGACAGTGGGGCGACCAAACATATTACCTCGCAGCGCAGTTTCTTCTCTTCACTCGAGCCTGCCCCTACAGGGAATACTGTCACATGCGCCAATAACTCCTCTTATCCTGTTATGGGAGTTGGTAAGATCATTCTGACTACTGCTGATGGTAGTTCTTTCACTTTGTCAGATGCTTTATTTGTGCCAGGGATCAAAAAGAATCTGTTATCAGTTTCTGCATTAGCCAAGATTGGCTTGGTTGTGAAATTTGTTGATGACAGGTGTACAGTCCATGATCTCTCAAATGGCGATGTGATTATTGCTTCTGGCATTTTATGTCATGGGCTCTATAAGCTCATAGACTATGAAAGATATGTGAATGATTCGGCATGTGCAGTTCATGATTCTCAGGCTATGTCAGATGCAAAGCTTTGGCATGCACGCTTTGGTCATCTGAATTTTGCTAGTTTGTTACGCCTGCAGAAATCTGAAATGGTGTCCTCTTTGCCCAAACTTGAGGCACCTGAAAAACATGTTTGCGAAGGCTGTATTTTGGGCAAAATGCAGCGTTCTTCCTTTCCCAAAGATGGTTCAGTTCGGGCTACACAGAAATTGCAGCTTGTACATAGTGATGTCTGTGGTCCTATGCTGACACCCTCTTTTGGAAATTACCTTTACTTCGTGACTTTCATTGATGATTTTTCCAGGCATGCATGGGTATATCCACTCAAAGCAAAGTCCGAAGTGTTCATGTGCTTCAAACAGTTTTTGGTTTTGGCTGAAAATCTGTCAGCATGTAAAATGGGCACCCTCCGTTCTGATCGAGGGGGGGAATATATGTCTTCAGATTTTAATGCATTTCTGGCTGAACGTGGGATAAAACACCAGTGTACAGTGCCGTATACACCTCAACAGAATGGAGTTGCTGAACGAAAGAACAGGTCACTCATGGAGATGGCGAGGTGCATGGTCAAAAGTGAGGCTTTACCACATAGTTTCTGGCTTGAGGCTATCATGTGTGCAGCATATGTACTGAACAGGTGTCCCACTAAAGCGTTGGAGTCTATCACTCCATATGAGGCTTGGCATGACCGCAAGCCATCTGTTGCTCATCTGCGTGTTTTTGGTTGTTTGGCATATGCATTAGTGCCTGAACAACATCGCAAAAAATTGGATGATAAGGCAATAAAATGTATTTTTGTTGGGTACAGTTCTGAAAGTAAAGGCTATCGTCTGTATCATCCACAGACTAAACGCATTTTGGTTAGCCGTGATGTTGTCTTTGTGGAAGATGCTATTCAGCCATTGCTTTCATGTACTAAGGAGACATCTGTTAGCTCCAAAGACATGTATGATACTTTGATGCCTCTTTTTACAAGTGGACAGGCTAGTGCTGGTCCTAATGAGGCAACTTCTCAGCCTTTGCAGGTTTCATATGATGATGCAGATCATTCCATTTCTGATGCAGATTTACATGATGCACTTGTTGATGAGAGAGCTGATATTGAGCGGGCAAAAACTATGCCAAAATGGCTGGTGAAGACTTTGCGTGACAGCAAATTAGATGCACCTTTGTCATATCGTACTCGTTCAGGCTCTCATAGTGCCTTCTTTGCATCAGATTGCTATGCTATGGGTGCATCTAGTCTCTGTGATGAGAATGAGCCTGTTTCTTTTGATGAAGCACAAAATTCAGAAAATTGGATGGCTGCTATGCAATCTGAATATGATGCTATAATGAAGAATGGTACATGGTCTTTATGTGACTTGCCTCCTGGCAAGAAGGCCATTGGCACTAAGTGGGTATACAAGCTGAAGCGTAAACCTGATGGTACAGTTGACAGGTATAAGGCTAGGCTTGTTGCAAAGGGTTATGCACAAGAAAGAGGCATTGATTTTGATGAGACCTTTGCACCTACATGCCGTATGACTACTGTTCGGAGCATTTGTGCACTTGCAGCCCATCATGGTTGGAATGTACATCAGTTGGACATTAAAACAACATTTCTGAATGGTGACTTGCATGAAGAAGTGTATGTTTTTCAGCCCCGTGGCTTTGTGCAGAAAGGGCATGAAAACCAGGTTTGCAGGTTAAAGAAGGCATTATATGGTTTAAAGCAAGCACCACGTGCTTGGTATGAGAAGATACATGCCTATCTGATTGCACATGGTTTTGAGAATAGTCCAACTGAAAGCACCTTATATGTTAAGCGTGCTAATGATGTGCTTCTGATCATTGTTGTCTATGTTGATGACATGCTGCTCACTGGTCCTATTGAGACACATATTGCTGATTTTAAGGCTGATTTGCATGCCTCATTTGAGATGTCTGATTTGGGGCATTTGCATCACTATTTGCGCATTCAGTTTATGCATGTTGATGGTGGAATGGCTTTGTGTCAAACGAAATATATTGACACATTATTGCAGCGTTTTGGCCTTGAAGACTGTAAGCCTATTGCCACTCCTATGGAGACAGGTTTACGATTGAGTCTTCATGATGCTGGAGATGCATTTGATGCTGTTCTCTATCAGCAGGCTGTTGGATGCTTGATTTACTTATGCATTACTCAGCCAGATATTCAGTTTGCTGTCTCACAGATGAGCAGGTTTATGCATTGCCCAGGAGTCACGCATTGGAAAGCGGTTAAGCGCATCTTTCGCTACTTGAGTGGTACTCGGCTACTTGGGTTGTTTTATCCCAAGGGGGGATCACTACCGCCAGATTTGCATGCTTTTTCTGACTCAGATTGGGTTGGTTGCTATGACACTCGTGTGTCCACCAGTGGTTTTTGCTTCATGCTTGGTACCTCATGTATATCTTGGTTGAGCAAGAAGCATCCTACTCTGGCCACTTCCAGTTGTGAGGCTGAGTATAGGGCAGCTTTCATGGCGACTGTTGAGTGTGTGTGGCTCAGACGCCTTATGGCTGATTTGGGTGTTGGCCAGTCTTCTGCCACCACCATCTTCACTGATAGTCAGAGCGCATTGGCAGTTGCGAGGAACCCTGTGTTCCATGCTCGCACTAAGCACATTGAGGTGCATTATCACTATGTCAGGGAGAGGTTCTCTGCTGGGGAGATCAGCTTGGCATATGTGCCCACGCAGGAGAACATTGCAGACCTTTCCACGAAGGCTCTGCCTAGGGAGAAGTTTGAAGCTTTCCGCAAAGCTTTGGGCTTACTTCCTTTTGTGGAGTGATTTCCACATAGCTTGGCACTTCCTTATACATGAGTGCCAGCTCCTTGTTCACCGCATCACTCCCAGGGGGGATTTGTTGATATATTTAGGTAGTGATGTGTGTGAACACTCTAGGACCGTCGGGGCACTTTTTTCCCTCTTTAGGAGGTTTTTTTCCCCCGGCTTGTATATACGCCTATTGCCCTAATGGGCTACTCATCTTTGTACATTCTCTAGTAATACATTCAGTCTTGTGTGTTGTGCTCCAAGCTTCTTCTTCTTCCTTGTGCTGTTCGCGTGCTCCCGCAGACGTCTATCTCCAACAGAGTTGTATGCAGTGGTGTATTCATTTAAAGTCTAGAGACACTATCTGGATGGTGTAGACTTTAAGGTATACACAGATCACCATACATTTTAGTATTAGTCATCCAGATCTTCGAGGCAGTTAGGCTCGTTGGGCTGAGCTCATATAGGAGTTTCACATGGAAATCCTATATAGAAAAGCAAAGAGCTTAGAGTATATAGTTGATGATATATTGTCATGGATAATGTATCAAATGAGCTTTACAGTTCTAGAAAGCTCATTGCTTCAAGAGATAAAGGAAGCACATGTGGAAGATCCACATTCAAGCCATAAGTGATCACTCTATTATAGGTGACGGGACAGGTTCAGCTGTTTCTTCCCCTAGCAGAGCGAACAAGTCCATTCCATATTCCAATTTCTCAGAGGAGAATGGAATAGTTAGACGGAAAGGAAATGTTTGCGTACCAGATTCCCTGGATTTGAGAAGAAAAATCATGCATGATAGTTATGATGTGCCTTATGTAGGACGTCCAGGTGTTGACAAGACAATACAGCTTGTTAGAAGAACATTTTGGTGGACTGGATAGCGAGAGATGTCCACACTTAGGTTTAGCAGGCTTTATTTGCCAAGTGAGTAAAGCAGAACGGATAAAGACTCCACGTCTTTTGTATCCTTTATAGATTCTAGATCACAACTGGGATAGTGTATCGACGGACTTCATAGTCGGGTACTGCGGACCCAAAGGAAGCGGGATACAATCTTAGTGGTAGATAGACCGAGCAAGACGGCTCATTTTATACCCTCACATGAGACGACAGAAGCTCCACAGGTAGCGGAGTTGTTTATCCAACATGTCTTCAGATTGCATGGATTACCTACATCCATAGTCTCAGATAGGGATGTCAGATTTTACAGGACATTTCTAGAAGTTTGTATTTGACAAATTGAAAGTGTCACTAAAAATAAGTTGTGGTGATCATCCACAGACATATGGTCGGACGGAGAAGGTCAACCAAATTCTAGAGGATATGTTGCGGGCATGTGTCTGAGAGACAGAGAGATTGGGATAGTTATTTGCCATTAGTAGAGTTTGCTTATAACAATAGGCCTCACAAGGTGACTGGGATGTCTTCTTTCCAGATGAACTATGGCATGTCCCAGTACCATAGGAATGCCTAAGAAATGTCTTACTGCTTTCGAGTTCTTAGCGAATCTCCAAGCAAACCTTGAAATAGCTAAAGCCAAGATGCAGCAAGCAGCTGAGAGAGCAAAAGAGTATGCTGATAGGAAAAGATCTCCTAGATCCTTTGAGGAAGGAGACCGAGTCTTCCTTCAGGTACCAGTTAGATCTACTTCATTGTCCACAGGGAAGTGTAGTAAGCTATCACCAAGGTATTGTGGACCTTGGAAGATAGTAAAGAAGTTGAGTGATGTTGCATACTGATTAGAGCTTCCTCCAAATTGCAGAGTCCATCCAATGTTTCATGTCAGTAAACTAAGAAAGTATATATCTAGGGAGGATAATCTAATAGAGGGTACTGTTTCTTTGCAGTAAACCGATAGAGAAGATCATTCTCCACACAGAATACTAGATAGGAGACAGAAACGGTTAAGGAATCGTGTCATCCAAGAGTATCTGGTAGCCTGGAGAGGATTACCACTTACTGACTCTACTTGGGAATCAGCAGCTCTGATTCGCAAATACTTTCCCTCATAGATCATTGAGGACAATGATCTTTAGAATGGGGAGAGAGTGTCAGACATTGGTCTACAGAGACCATTCCATGTGTGTGTGGGACGAGGGCTAGTTAGCCAAGGTCCTAAGCTCGGGGGTATATCCTAAGGTATTTGATGGTTCGTGTGGATGAGTGTTGCATGCCGGCCACAGGGAGACACTAGATCATTCCAGATCATTGCTATTTTAGATACAAGAGGATATAAATGGATGGGAGGAGAGTGGCACACACATCATTTGCATGTTTTCTTTTGAGGAGAGCCTCACACTTATGTGATAATCAAAGTCATATGTGATAGAGGAAGAAATTGTGGTATTTTAGTATTGTATTATTGAGGACAATTATGCTGAGATGTTCATTAAAGCATGTGGAATGGACCAACTCAATGGATGTCTTTAATAGATGGACATTCAATAAACATTGATGGAGTGTATCACTATATGATTAATGTCTATTTGTCACGATTGTACTTTGTATTTCACACTTGTATAGATCTCATTATGAGGAGAAGGTAGACCTAGTTCATTGCCAAGTGGAGTTTTGTTTAGGTTGATATATAATGCTAGATAGAATTATTAGTGCTTGAATGTCTCGGTCCCGCTTTGCAGCTGAGATGGTCTCAAATTTGACCTCAATTTTAATTACAAATCCCAAAATCTCATGTTTTTTTCCATTTTATTGTGAATGAAGTCAATCGTTCCGCTTGACATATTATCCGTGGATTTCACATATTCATGTGTATATGTAGAAGACTGTTACACGAGTGGTGGTTGCCCACACATAGCCACCCAATCATTTGTGTAAAATGACATCTCTGCACAGAGAGCAAAACGAGCGATGCAAAGGAGCCATGCTCCAAATATTTCATTATATTTGGAGATTTGTTATAGATAGCTACAAGATGAGCTTTGAGGAGCAAGCTGTCCATGAACTTCAATAACTATGGTTGAGGTATAATCTTCCCCAAGCTTGTAAATCTACTCTATGCAAGTATACACAACAATACTTACAAGAGCACTTGGTAGAATACCTTGAAGTTGATGAACAAGCCACTATCACCTCCAAGTGAGGAAGACCACCACCACAAGCTCAAGGTTGAAGAAGAGCACCCTTACGTGACGATTTATGAGCACCCCAAGAACCACTCGAATATGCAAATCCTCTAGATGAAAAGCTATGCTTAAGTTTCGACTTAATAGCATGACATATATTTTATCAATTAAAATTGCCTTTGCACACTAGGTTATAGTGTGAACATTTTGGGGTTCATTTTTGAAGGGTCAAACCAAGGATTTCTTGAAGTATTATATATGGTTGGATCACCTCTTTGCGGGTACCTGAGGAATATGTGAATATCTTCACATGCAAATTTTGACCACTTTTTATCAGTTTGACCAGGCTTTGACCAGCAAGTTGACCTTCACATTTGGGCTTCACCTAGTGGAAGTTTGACCTATTGACATGATTTTTATTGTTTTGCTGGTATCATGGCCTATTTATATGGGGCTTCTATTCAGGCTTAAGCATTGAGGTGAGATAGCATACCTATTACCTTTATCCGTAGTTATTAGCTTATCAGGTACCTTTGCTAAATGTCGAGAAAAAAGGTTAATAACCTTGCAAAGATGTGAATTCTGACTGGACCCTTGGAATCATCTATAGACATACTTTGTGATTTCAGTTCAACATATGAATAGACATACAAACAACTCGTTTTTTTACAATTCCATATGCATCTTGCAGATACAAAACAAATAGTGAGATTATGGGCATGATGCTCTCTGTGACAAACATATTGAGACATTCAAAGAGAAATTGAGTACTTAAAGAATATTGTATACACTATACTAAAGTTTATGCTGGATTGTATGTCATATGGCCATTGTGATGAAGCCTATGTCTAGCACTGGGAAGAGGTGCTGTCCACTTCCTGACCCTCTCTTATATAGCTCTAGGCTTTGGGAGCCCATTCTTGGAAGCTGTACACATGTTTGCCATGTGCAAGTTCTCTTGAGTTTACTAGTGTTAAGTCCTCCATGTGTCCTGGTCCACTCTAGTTAACTCAAGTTAACCTGGATGCTTCTAGAAGGATCTAGGAACTTATGGCAAATCACAATCTTCTGTTGGCATCGGGGGTTGAACCCAAGACATCCTCCTTGTGATCCATTAAACTTAACCACTAGGCTAAGCTCTTAGGTTGCCTTTAACTTAACCTTCAGGCTAGGTCAAGTTATTCAGCCATCATGCATTGATGTATCATGTTTCAAGTTTGCATTTGATTGTCTAATATATGTTCATTTGTTTAAATTGTTTTCAAAATCTTACTATCAGAGTTTAAAGTTGCATCAGGAACTGTTGTAAGCATTTTACTGGACCCATCAGAAGTCAGAAGTCAGATGCTAGGTTGACCTCGGAAACAACTAAGCTTCTAGCTTATATTACCTCCATTTAGAGCTGTCTAGATCATTATTACTCTACTTTGGGAGATCACGGGTGGATAGTGCCATCATCTTTGTACTTGTTCTTAAGTAAGAACTTTTCAGATTTCAGCTATACCTGTTCTTTGCTCTTCTTCTACACCCCTGACCCTTGCATACTTCCTTCTTCTGTGTGTGTGTGTGTGTGTGTGTGTGTGTTTTTTTTGGCCGGGGGGAGGGGGAGGAGGTAATAATCGTCGTGTGCCTCATGATGTTCGTTTCTCTGTTGAATAGGTCTTGGTAACCGGATCCCTTCATCTTGTCGGTGATGTTCTAAGACTACTGAAGAGGTAGTATAGTGTCCAGCCATTGCAACAATTATATCATTGCAAAATTGGTATAGCACATTGCAGGGAGATTGTACTTTATAGATCATGCTGTCAAGATACGAATGGTATGTGAAATTGCTGAAAATTGCAATCTCGTTGAGGCACACAGTCAAATGTCAGATGTCAAATGTCAAGAAATGAGATTAAATGATCTCGTTGAGCAGAGGGGGAAACAGCAGGATCAATGCCACAAACGAATGTAAAGTGCAACGTGAATGTAAAGTTGGACGCTTGAGGTACAGGGTGCCAGGGCCCAGATATTACATAGTACTCTACTTTTATGGTTCTTGTAAACTCAATCTAGGATGCTTTATGTTCAGGATATTTATGTCAATCCTAAAATCACTTTCATTACACATTGCCTTCAGCGGGTAGCAAATGATGAGTCTTTTTGCAGATGACCAGGGATGGCATATCAAACATCGATGGAAACATTTTTTTATTAAAATAGTTTTGAACAAAACTTTTCATTTATCATAAAGTTGGTGAGAAAATGTTCGATGAAATGTCTAGCATTGAAATCTTTTGCCAATAAGTTCATTAAAGCGGGGTCTTTGTTTTGCGTGACCCATTTATGTGTTAAGTTTAAGTATAGGTGTATTGGATAAGCTTTTGCTTCGTCTATGGATCATTCTTGTTTGAAATTAAATGAAGCTTATTTCAAAAACGATCTCTCCAATACTGGGAAAATTTATGTCCTTGATATGTTATGAGATTTTCTTGTAGAGCAAGAGCAAATCTGCTCTTCTTTTGTGAGTTTCAGAGTGAACTTTAGGCATATCATGGGGTCCATTGGATCTAACACTCCGATGGTAATATGATTTTGGCTCAAAGATTAGCTTCCTTTGTAAACATGCATGGTTCAAGGCTAGATAAATATTCTTGTGGAGATAATGCAAGTCTTAGAGATGGAAAATGAGATAATCTTTTTAAGCCCTATTTGTAGTTGTGTTGAGACATCAAAAGAAATATCATGGATGCAGATTTCTCCATGTGGATTCGGTTATAAACCATGGGAACAAATGAGCTTAGAAAACAACGTAATGATTCAGCAACTGATTAGAGGAATGAAGAACTTATACATATTATTCTAAGATAAAGAGTGGATATACATGCAACTGGTTTTCCCAGAATCAAAATGATTCCAATGCATGAACACTGTTTTTTGAAGTGAGATAGATAAGAAGATTCTAATGTGTGAATGAATTTTATTGATGGGAAAGAACACTGCCATTTCCCTACAGTCTTGTGTTTATTTTTTGCTCATCTAACTTTGGTCCTTTGGGTCAACTTTATCCTCCGCTTTGTTATATCCCAGTTCCTAAAACTATGTATGTATGCATGAACACTGTTTTTTTGAAGTGAGATAGATAAGAAGATTCTGATGTGTGAATGAATTTTATTGACGGGAAAGAACAATGCCATTTCCCTACAGTCTTGTGTTTATTTTTTGCTCATCTAACTTTGGTCCTTTGGGTCAACTTTATCCTCTGCTTTGCTTATATCCCAGTTCCTAAAACTATGTGTGTGTGTGTGTGTGTGTGGATGTATGTATGTATATATGTATGTGTGTGTGTGTGTGTGTGTTCCTGTTCATGAAATTTAGCTAATTCATAAACGAGTTTGTGGTTTTTCCCTCTAGTTATTCAAATTAGAAATAGCAATGATAATCCAATAAACTATATTGTCATTCTTGGGTCTTGTAGGCTAGGTCCCATGAATATCTTACACGGTTTCAGATTAAACTAGTAGGAGCTTGTATCTAGATTTAGGTTGAATTTCCAAACTCCAACTTATGTTAATTTGGCAGTTTTTCTGAGAAAACTGAAAAATACTATTTTTCATAATGTCATTGTACTTTCATCTAGTATATGAAGGAAAATACCTTGCTTGATTTTAAAGCAGGTCCTTATGTTTGAAAATGTCACAATAGTAGTTTTCTGAATCTTTTCCAGTCAGCTGCTATGATGCTTAG
>CM035439.1:109736453-109811453 GCA_020310875.1 Ceratopteris richardii | reverse complement strand
TTTTCTCAAAAGCTCTAGTCTATTAGAAGCCGAATAGAGCTATATTCCCCATATGCAATGAACCTAGGTAGATAGAGAAGTGGGTTGCTCATATACTCCAATGATCATCCTACTAGTCTCCTCTCCTTAGGCCACCTCTTGCATTCTGCCTCAAATTAGATGTACATCATCTCCACTCCAAATACATTCTCACAATATCGGATTTCCTTCACTCAAACTGAAACTCCATAACATTTGCATGTGCCATAGTGCAAAAAATGAAAAATTTTCATGTCTTGAAAACCATAAAAATCATTCAATGATTATAAAATTTAATTCACAATTTATGTTTTTTTTTGACAATTTCTTTGAAACCTCTTTTCATTTGTGTCTGCATACATCATAGTGGGCTTTTTTTGGGTATGTGGTAGGCTATAACTCTCTCTCCTTGAGTCTTGAATCTTGAGCATTATCATTAGCAATTGCTCAAGGGTTAAAACTTTAAGATATGCCCATTTGGCATTTATCAATGATGATTGCCTTCAAAGTTCATCCATCTATGTAGTATTGATTCATGGACATTGGATAATTTGGATAATCATACATGCATATTCCATAGTAGTAAGCACTAAGCACATACAACTAGTACATTGCACATGCAAACATACTACATATTACATGCATATAAACTTCAAAGTACCTACATGCAAATTTGCAATGTGCATACAATGTACATTCAATGTACATACAAACTTTATTGCATATATATACATATATATATATATATATATATATATATATATATATATATATATATTATATATATATATATCTATATATATACATGTATGTGTGTGTGAGTATATATGTATGTATGTATACATAGTACATAATCTTTCTCTACATCATGAGCAAAATAAATAGCTTCATAAAAAGTTGAAAGCCATAATGTGTTGAGATTAGCTTGGAAAATGGATCCCCATCTTCACACTTCCTTTGCATAGTGGGTTCATTAATCATCTTTAGCATTCGAATTAGTGATAATGGCTGTAAAAAATGCTCAATGCAAGTAGAAACAATATCACCTTCCCTCCATGTGAGAGCAATCCATAAATGATGAGGATGTAAAGAAAATGATGAAGAAATGATTTTTTAGCCTTCTTTTTCAATGTTTTCCATGTTGTGAAATGATTTGCACTATTGTGAAGAGGTGATGGGATGAGTCCAGAGATGGGTTCCTGTTGCACAAACCTGCTCTATACCAGCCAAGGTGACTCCAGGAATGCTTAATATACTTCTTTAGCTTCATAAAAATGTATAAGAAACTATCAAGTCGTTTGGAACATCATTTCCAAATGTTTGCATCAAAACAGATAACTTGTACTTTGCAAGGAGTGAGTAAAACTTCTACTTTGGGATGAGAAGGTCTCAATATTATACTTAGAGCTTAGAACCTCATATGAATTTACTAGAGAGATTTTGCACATATCTAATTGAAGTGTATAGCTAACCAAAGCAGCTTATTTGATGAATGTATTTTTATACAATGAGAAATGAATTTAACAAGTCCAAGGGGTCTCCTCGACTTTTTAGGAACAAGAAGATGTGGAGACACAGTTAGCTTCAGAGCTTCATATCTAAAGCTGTATTAAAACAATGATGATGAAATGTGATATTAGATACTTGAGACTCTTATCTAACTAAGGCAAGTGAAATTATAGCAAATGAATGCTTAAACATAGAGAAATCAACAAAGCAAGATCACTGCGTGCATGAATGTATTACAACAACATGTAGAGAAGACTTTACTCAAAGTAATGTATCAAAATGTATATTTTATTGCACATTGAGACATAGGAAGTGTAGAGGGCTAATCTTTCATAAAGCGAGCATAATTTATGCTGAAGAATGGAGCTCATTTTCATTCGAATAGGTGTGATTCTCCCATGACTAGAGAGCTATGTATTTATAGATGTTCTTTCAAATTTGAATATAATAGAGAAGGAACCATTTATAAATATAATTATGGGACATGTTAGCATAAGGGTTGAATATTCCTTGAAATTTTATGCAAATTTTATGATCCTAATTTTAGTATTGATGCACTATTATTTTAAGATTTATTCACTAATTTTATGATCCTAATTTTAGTATTGATGCAAAAATTATAATGATGCCAGTTAGTGTTGATGCTTTATGAAAATCATGATCTCAAAATTTTTATTGTTGTAAATGCCATTAAAATCTCTTATTTTATATATTTGAACACTTTTCTATCCATAATTAGAGATATTTAATGATTGTAACTAGGTTTATGGCATGAAATTAATTGTATATGTGTCGTGATAGTGTTATCATCTATGCATTATTTTGCAAAGTGATGGTATGAATATGAACCATTTTTTATTATCAAAATACTATTTGACAATCTTTAAGCTAGAAATATTTTTTTGAAAACCTTAGGAGTCAAATTTCTATGTTCTTTCTTCAAGTTCAACAATACAACTATTTTTCTATTCTAAGAAAAGGCCATTTGATAAGCAAATATTGCATATTCTACATGATTAAATTTAATATGATAGTTTTTTCTATATAAACTAGTTTATAATTTGTATAGAATTATTTGTTTTTGATATTATATTCCCTATATCATTGAGTAAAGATATTTTTTTTGGGGTGAAATTTCATTCTCGATAGAGTGGAAGATGGCTATTCAATGAAGTATTGAGATTCTTAGTGGTATGTGAGATAGGTACAAAAATTATTGGTTCAAAGACATGTAGCATATTTCTCTTAAACTATGGTGTTTTTGAAATATAAAACTAGCCTATTTATTTTTTTATGCATCAATATCATATAAAAGGCTCCTACAATGTATAACTATATAGTGAGCACCTTATATTGTTGTATATTTCATATTATAAAAATGTTTTTTCTAATTTGCAAGACTTCTCTTAGATGATTATATTACCTAACACAAGAAAATTTTGTTCTATGGAGATATTTGATTCTTCTCATGTGTAAGTTTACAGAAAAAATATTTTTTATAGCCATATTCAATCATTTCTATATTTTAGTTATCAAAAAAGGGTTATTTTCTATAAATATTTTTTTTGTAGAATTTCTAGTAATAAGTCTTTATAGAGCTTGAAGGTTTTTCCAAAATTTTATTTGATTATTATGCATGATTTTTTTGGTTTGTTAGAAAAAAGGACATTGTTACAACACTAGTGCTAATACATTAACTCCATAACAAATGTCCACTCTAGTTAGTGTGGCATAATTTAAACTTCAAATTAGACTGTGTTAGCTTGTTATATCTTCAATCAGATCACCTTCATGAACACTTAGCTTTAAGTTCACCTCCATAGGAGTACCTACAATCTTTGAGCTATCCATTTTGAATTTGGAAAACATACCTTTGATGCACTTCCTATGAGTAAGAAACATACCTCTTTTTGCATGCACTACTTCCAAACCTAGTAAGAATATAAGCAAACCAAGATCACTGATATTGAATTATTCTTTCATTTGGAGTTTGATCTTTCTGTTTACTTGTGCATTTGTACCTGTAATGATTATTTCATCAACATATACACATATGTGTATGACCTCTGATTGGTTCCTCTTAATAAAGAGGGAAGGATCTGCCTTGCTCACATTGAATCATTTATCTTGCAAGTAATTGAGAAGCCTATGATTCCAAGCCTTAGGGGCTTGTTTTAATCCATATAGAGATTTCCTCAACCTGCACACATATTCAGGACATGATTGATCTTCAAAACTAGGAGGTTGAGCCATGTATACCTCTTTTGATATCCATCCACTTAGAAAAACATTTTTAACATCCATATGATAAATCTTCCAGTTCTTGGAAGATGCTACACTCATGAGTACTCTAATGGTAGGCATCTTTGCAATAGGTGAAGATGTTTCTTCATAATCAATACCTTGTGTTTGTGCATATCCCCTACCCACTAACCTTCCTTTCTACCTATTGATAGAACCATTAGAGTTTTTCTTCACCTTATATATCCTTCTTGAACCTATGAATTTCATAGATGGAGTCTTGGGTACCAATTCTCAAGTCTCATTTTTTTGTAAAGCTTCTATCTCTTCTTCCATGGCATTCATCCACTCAATCTTCTCCTTTGCTTCTTCATAAGTTGGAGGCTCTTCAGATTTTGATCCTATGCTAGATATATTGAATGTTTAGTGACTAATGAAGTATACCTTTGTGGCTTCCTTTTCTCTTTAGTTGACCTTCTAATGGATTGTTGAGAGAATTCTACCACATCTCTCAACTCTTGCACTTTGGCTTTGCCTTTCAAGTTCTAAGAATTGATTTCCCTACTTGGAGTCTTTTTTCATCATCAAAATCACTTTATGCTTCAAGTTTATGCTCATTCCTCTTTGATCATGTTGGAAAATCTTCCTCTAGGTCATAGGGAAGTTTGATTTTCCTACAATCATCTTCAAACCATGACTTGTTTCATCAAATAGAACATCTCTACTTACAATGAAGACTTTTTTGCTTGGATTGTATAGTCTACAACCTTTTTGATTAAGGTCAAAGCCAATAAAGATGCAGTTCTCTACCTTTGGATCCAATCTGCCTCTGATTTGTGAAGGTATGTGTGCATATGCTATGCATACAAACATTATGCAATGATAAATGCTAGGTTTTCTTCCATTCCATGCTTCATATGATGCCGTGCCATCCAAACACTTTGATGGAAGTGTATGGATCAAATATGTAGCTATTAATACTACCTTTACCCAGAAGGAGTTGGGTAGCTCTTTTCATCAAGCGTTGACCTTGTGGCCTCCACAATTGCTCTATTCCTTCTCCCACTCCATTTCGCTCAGGTGTATATCTAGTAGTGATTTCTCTTTTGATACTTCTCTTGTGGAGATAAAAATCAAAGTCATGGGAGAAATATCCCCCCCCCCCCCCCCCCCCCATCCAACCTTATTCTTGTTAGGCTTTTACCTGTTTGGTATTCCATAAGAGCTAAATATGTTGAAACATGAAAACACCATCTTTATGCTTCATGAAATATAATATAGCCCATCTGCTAGAATAATCTATGAATGATACATAATACCTGGATCGTGAAATTGAGGGCTCCTTTCTTGGTCCCCATACATCTATGTGGACCAACTCTAATAGGTCTCCATGTATGTAGTCTTTCTTGGTGAAGGTGCATGTGTGACTTACCAAATTGATAAGAACTACACTTATAAATCATATGTGATTTTGATATGTTTGGTAATCCAAGTACAATCTAGTCCCTATGATTTGTTTGAGGGCTCTTTCACCTATGTGAGCTAACCTCTTGTGCCAAATATCTAACTTTGATAGTGTTTGGGTACCATAAATGAACAATGCAATGTTCTTGGTGTCTTGCAGTTCAAAGGTGAACAATCTACCTAGTTTTTCTCCTCTTGCTATCATCTTGAACCCTTGATGTGGATCTTCAACAAATGCTCCATGTTTGGTGAATCTAACCTACAATCCCTTCTCAACAATTTGACGTCTTGTGAGTTGGTAATAGTTGGCACATAAAATACTCTGCTTAGTAAGTTCATATTTCCATATGAATTTTTCACATTACCTATCTTCTCAACTGGATGCCTTGTGTCATCTCGTGTTTGGACTTCATGCCTATTCCTTGGCTCCTCCAAATCTGAGAGTAGAGCTACATTTCATTGCCACATGATTTGAGCATCTTGAGTCTATGTAAAATACATGTGCATCTACTTTACCTTCTTTCATAGTCATGTTCAGAAGAATAAGTGAGTACTCTTGAGTTTGATCATTTGCATAGTTATTGTAGTCTCTCCTTCCTTTGTATCCTCCTTGGTAGTTGTTGTTGTTGTATGAACTGTTATTGTATCCATTGAAGTTATTGAATCTTCCTCTTGAGCTTCCATAGACTCCTCTGTTGTAAACTCTTCCTCTTTGGTTCTTAAGATTCCTGAAACAATTATTTGTAATATGATTTGTTAGACCACATATGGCACATGGAGATAAGCCTTGGGATCTCCCCATGCCTTGCCTACCTCCTCTGCCTCTTTATCTTGAGCCTCTACCTCTACTTGCAAAGTTTTCTTGAGAGGTACTACCTTCATCATCAGACTCCTTACCGTTGCCTTTGTTATCCTTGATTTATTCTTATCTGTATAGAGAGCAGATGATTGATTACCTTTTTGGTTGTCTCCATCCTTCATAAGCTTTGCCTCATGTGTGAAGAATTTTACCATGAGGGTTTTGGAATCAAGAACTTGCATATCCTTGTAGAGGCCCATGGCCGTGGTGAAAGATTTGCATTTGTCATCTGCTTTTATACCATTGATCACTTGCCTTACTATTGAATTCTCCAATGCTTCCAAGTTTCTCTGCAATGTCCTTCATTTTGGTGACAAAATCAGTTACACTTTGCTTGAGCATATTCTTGAATGCGCTAAATTCCATCCATAGCCGGTTGTTCCTTGACTTGGTACTTGATGAGAAGAATGCTTAAAGAGCGTTATGCACAGAGCTCACAACGTGGTATGGATTGACCAAAGAGCTTTTGCACATATAATTTTATAAATAACTAAAGCAAGTTGTGTGATAAATGTAGCTACACCATACAATGAGAAATGAATTATACAAGTCTGGGCGGTCACCCCGACTTTTTAGGAACAAAAAGACGTGCAAACAAAGTGAGCTTTAGAGCTTCAAATCTCAAGGTCTACTAAAGCAATGTTGGTGAAACTTGATATGTAGATACCAGGCACTCTTATCTAACTAACCCAAGTGAAAGTATATGAAATGAATGCTTACACACTGAGAAATCAACAAGTCCATGAATGTATTGTAATAGCATGTAGAGAAGACTTTACTCAAAGTAATGTATCAAAATGTATATTGTATTGCACATATGATACATGGGAAGTGTATAGGACTACTCATTCATAAAGTGAGCATAATCTATGATGAATAATGCATCTGATTTTCACTCAAATAGGCATGATTGTCCCGTGACTAGAGAGCTATGTGTTTATAGATGTTTTTTCAAATTTGAACTTGGTGGATAGCTCATCTACAAGTGTTCCTTTATTTAGGGATGGTTTGAATTTGATTACAATCAACTACAATCATGGGATAGGCTCCCTAATGTCACAAGATTCCTCTTCTACATTTAGCTTTTACAAATGATCATGGTAAATACAAGATCTACTCTTGGGTATTCACAAGAATGGGTTCTCATGATCAAGGCTATATGTGAGAGTAGTCCATAGGTGAAATGCCACACTTTTAGGCTTTCCACTTACACCAACAACTATGATGTAAAACATCTCACCAAAGTTGGATATTCACCACCAAATGATTGATGGAAAACTTCACCTTCCCAATTCTTGAATAGCTTCATCTGAATAAAAATTGTAAAACCATGAAAAAGAAAATTGACCATCCTTATGACGATCAAATCATGATCACGTTTCATGATCTCATTTTAGGCACCTAAGGGTCCATGAGCTTGTAAAAAAACAAAACCATTGTTAAAAGTGTGAAAAGAGTTTTCAAAATTCTTGAATTAAAAGAGAAAAGAAAAAGATGGTTCTTAGGATTGTAAAAAGAAAGAGAGATGAAAGTAATATCAAGATAAATTAAAAAAAACTGATAATTTATGTAAATGATGTAGTGGTAAAGCATTTAACTTGTGAGTGGAAGGTTTTAGGTTTAAATCACTTCCTTGTTAAATAAGAGAGTCCTTATTTCCACTCCTTAGTTAAAGAGTATTATCGCATTGCCAATGACGTCAACGAGGCCAAGGGAGCCAAGGAAACAAAGAATGCCAAAGATATCCCAAAAATCTATCCCTTAGTTGATGACTTGGAGTAAGTACATAGAATTAAGTGCATAGGTATAAGTTCATAGGTGTAAGTCCATAGGTGTAAACTATAGATTTAGCTTCAAGGATAGATGCAAAGGTTAAAGCTTAAACCAAAACCAAAAACCAAAAACAGATGAAGGAATGGAAACAAAATAAAAATCAAAACTAGAAACCAAAATTGAAACAAAAACTAGAGGCACAACAAAAAAAAAAGAAACCAAACCTAAAATTGAGAATAGGAATTAAAACTGGAGCTGAAATCAAAACAAAAAACTAAATCAAAAATGATTTAAAAATCGAAGCTAGAATTAGAATTGATACACAAATATCAATATAAAAATACGTATAGATAAGAAAAATACATGTCAAAATGCTTTAGAGTGGTGCATGTGAGCTCTAGTACCACATTGCAAGATCTTTTGCTCATGCATACATAGAGACAATATGATACCCGAATAACACAAGATTAGAGCTGCATAATTGACTAAATAAATTGCAACATTGGGTACAATCTCCCCACGGACTCTATCGAACAGACCCTAGAGTGCATGCATTTGTGGTTATTTCTTTTGTTACATCCAAAGATAGGACTTACAATGAGGGAAGAAGGATTGCAGTGTAAACAAATACTTTATTTGCAAAAAGGAAGATCATTTTAGTTACAAACAATCAGTTTCAATAATGACCAATATTTTAGATGGAACAAAAATCAACCTTTCACATAGATTCTTATTTAAAAGAATTATATGAAAAACATAAGCTTTCTAATAATGCCTAATGCATCCAAATATGTCGACTCCATCACAAAACTTCATCTGCTAAATCAAAGCAAAAATAATTATTTTCTTATCAACTGAGATCAATTGCTTCTTCAATCGAGGGTATGCTATCAGTTATGGAATGCTAAATTATTAGAGTCTATTTTATTGAGGTTTTAATGTGATTTATGCTTTAATTTAGAAGGTGAATATTTATGAGAGCATGGAAATATTTGGACGCATTGAGAGGATTAAAAAGATTATATATTTTTCATATATATCTTATATATAAAAACCCTTGTGAAAGGTTGATTTTAGTTCAATCTAAAATAATGATCTCTAGTGAAAAAAGTTGTTTGTAACTAAAGTGATGTTGTCCTTTTGCAAAAAAATTAGATTTTTGCATGGAAGTTCATCCACCCCATTGTAATTCTTATCTTTGGACATAATGAAAGAAATAACCACAAATACATGCACAATGAGGAATTGTTCAATAGAGTGTGTGAGGTGAGATTGTACAAAATATTGTGTTTTATTTTGTCTCTCATGCATCTCTATTCTGATCTTTTGGATCTCATATTTTCTCTATGTCCAACTAGTTCAAAGATCCCAAAACACTTACTCTAAGTGTTCATAGGTAGAGGTGCTGCTCATAGGTGGTAATCTTGTTGATTTTTTGTGCTTTGTTGCTCCATTTTTCTTCTTTACATGCTTAAGTGTGTATATACCTAGTGAATGTTGTAAATAGTTGTTATTTTCTATTATTCCTCAAGTCTTACTGTTGTACCAATTATCTTACCTACACCTCAAGAGGAGAAATTATGACTACTTATTTCAAAGAAGAAACCCTAAATTGTGTTAGTGTTGTGAAATTTTGCCTTAATTAAAGCACATAGGGTGTTTTTCTATAGCAAGTCCTATTTTTCTTTATATTCCATCATAGTTTCACTTTATCTAACTCTTAGGCATACTTCTCTATAATTTTTGTACCTAGATACATATTTTACTGGAGTTTGTGTCCAAATTTTGTATATGAAACACATTATATAGTTATTATTTCATAAAGTAGAAATTATTTAGAGTAACATTTAGCTACTCGTTTCACTTCTCATCACATCTCTATTTTTTGTAATCATTTATTGAATTATTTCTTTGGCGATGCATGATGGTCTCCTTCACAATAGCTCCATGATGATACATTGTATGTAGAAAACCTAGATCCAGATGCCACACATAGTACTCCACACAAAGCATGAAAAATATGCAGAAAACACAATACATAGAGAGCACAAACACACATTTCTTGGGTGTTACAAATGCGGTCAAACTTACAGTCTATGGATGACTAGGCCACTATATGTTTTATCAAAGAACATATACAAAAGTTTTTGATAGCCATTTGGCCTTTCACATGGAGACTAATGATAACAATCTCCCACTAAAGGCCAACATGGCCAAAGTGTCTATGGGAGAAACATAAAGAATGATAAAGAATACCTGAGTGTAAGTATACAAAATATACCTCCCACATGATAGCATGTTACACAATATACAAGTAACTGTGTAAGATCATGGATCAAGTAACCCCCATCAAGTGAAAACTGTGTTGAAAGCTATCACATGGTAGAGATTTAGTCAAAGCATGTGAAACATTATCTTCAGTACAAACCTTCTCAAGAATAATGCGATCAGTGGCTAAATAGTCTCTAATGAAGTGATACCACACTCAATGAGCTTGCTCTTTGCATGATAGACTTGATTCTTAGCTAATGCAATGGCACTCTAACTATCTCTGAGCAAACGAGGTACATGCTAAGGTAGACCTATATCACAAGCAAGATGGGAAATCCATAATGCTTTCTTACATGCCTCACTTGCTACAACATACTTTGCTTCTATAGTGGAAACATCTATACATTCTTGAAGATGAGATCTCCAAGACATAGCACCTCCAACAAAATGAAAAATGCACCTTGATGTAGAATTAGATTGTCTACACAACCAATATAATCAAAATTTGTGTAAGCAATAATGGATGCTTTCCCTCTACCCAAGCATAGCACTTGTCCTTAATGCCACTCAGATATCTCAAAATCATATTGACCACTTGCCAATGCTTTTTGCTAGGATAAGATATATATCTTACTCACAAATCCCACTACAAATGCAATGTCTAGTTTAGTAGCTACCATAGCATACATAAGACTACCAACATTAGTCATGAATTCCTTTTCCTCATCTGATTTAGGGCAATCATCCTTGCTCGATTTCATATATGTGGAAAAAGGTGTACTCAATGTGTTTCCACCATGCATATTGAACCTATGAAGTACTTCATATATGTACTCACTTTGAGACAAGCATATGCATATTTTACTCCCATCATGAGTAATGTGCATGCCAAGAATATCTTTGGCACCCCCAAATCCTTCATATCAGATGTTTGACTCAACTTCTTTTTGAGAATTGACAAGTCATAAGAGGACTTCTAAGCAATCAACATATCAACGGAATAAAGCATCAAGCATATCAAGCTACCATCTGAGCTTCTCTTTGTGTACAAACAATGATCCTCATTGCTTCGAGAATATCCTTGATACTTCATAAAAGCATCAACCTTTTGGTACCATTTTCTAGGGGATTGTATAAGTCCGTATAAGCTCTCCTTTAGCTTACAAACTAGAATTTCTTTGCGAGGAACTACATAACCCTCTGGTTGTTCCATATAGATCTCATCTATAAGATCTCCATGCAAGAAAACACTTTTCACATGCATTTGGACGAGCTCTAAGTCTCCATTGCAACGAATTCAAGAAACATCTGAAGGGTAGTCATATTGACCACTGGAGAGAAGATTTCCTCAAAATCAACCCCATGTTGTTGCTTAAAACCTTTGCAACAAGTCTTGCTTTATACTTTGGAGAAGCACTATCTGACGTGAATTTTAGCTTATATACCCATTTACGTGGTAAATCTTTCTTGCACTTTGGCAACGGTACTAAATCCCAAGTACCATTCTTATGAATAGAATCCAACTCATTCTTCATAGCATGGTCCCACTTGACATGATCCTTTGTTTGCATGGCCTCTTTGTAGCAAGAAGGCTCACTAGCATATGTTAGCATAAAAAAATCCAAATGTCGAATATATCTATTAGACAAACTTGAGACACATATAAAGTGTCTCAATGGTTGCTGAACAAGAGCATTTGCAAATTGATCGGATCCAACATTCTCTTGAACATCCCTATGTGTAGCATTTTTATGCATGCTAACTAGAGGACGAGTATACCCAAACACCACCCTTCTCACTTCAACCTCTCTAATGGCTTGTTTATGCATCTTAGACCTTCTCGACCATATCCAAAAAATGAATTTCTTTGACTTATGGTTGAGCTTTTGTCTAAGATTCTTGGGTATATGAACATATGCTTCACACCCAAAAACTTGAAGATGATCATAATATGATGGATTTCCTATCCATAACTCTTGTGCCACTTTTAGACCTTTGGTAGTACTAGGTGAAAGGTTAATCATGTGAGCTATAGTCAATACTGCTTAGTTCCATTTTCAGTCTCAACTAAAGCAAGCCATTTTCTAAAGGTAGGGAATACCTCTTCCTTTGATTTCATAGGATATGCCTAGAATTTTATAGTAGCATCATCTATGAAAGTGACAAAAAAAAAGAGAACCACCTAATGAACTTGTGGGCATTGGACCACACACATCTGTATGAACAAGATCTAAAGGTAGAATTGAAGAGTCAATGTGCATTTTATGCACATTCTTAGTTTGATTTCCATATTGAAAATGCTCACAAAACGAAAAATTAGAGAAAGATAACACAAATAAGTAGCCAGAATGAGAAAGATTTTTCATTCCACTATGAGATATGTGCGTCCAAATGGCCATGCCAAATATAAGCCGTATGTTGTTCAGTAACAGCTTACTAGTGTTCTTTCTGTGATACAAATAAAGGATAAAGTGAGACAAGTTTGCTTCCTTTTGCAATAACCATATTTCCCTTTGATATGCAAAGGGACTGAGCATAGAAAATCACCTTATAACCAAGGTCATCAATTTGACTAGCTGACATCAAACTACATGATAACTAAGGTACATGGTGCACATTATGCATAGTAAATTTTGAACCATCAATGAAGTGCACAACCACATCTCCAATCCCAACAACGTCACACTCGTAAGAGCCACCAAGTCTCACAATACCAAGAGACTTTGTTGCATAATTAGAGAACCATTCTCTATGTGGTGTCACATGGAAAGAAGCACCAAAATCTACTATCAAATGTGAACACATCAACATCATCAAAAATAGCATTGATTTCTTAAATCTTCATGGTTGAAGTAGATGGTGTAGATAACTATTTAACATGCCCATCAACATTGTGCCCTTTACCTTTAGCATTCTTTAAGGCATAATAGGCTTTCTTCAAGTGCCCTTTCTTATGAAAATTATGGCATTCAATATCTCTCTTCCTAGATTAACTTCTACTCTTATTTGGTTGACCATTCTTTTCCTTGTTCTTGCTCCTACCACATTGCTGATTCTTTCCTTGGTAAGAATCATGAATATTATACACATCTCCACTCTCAGTGCCAACAATATGCTTTTTACAAATATCCTCACTCGGGTGCTCCAGATATTGTCATCATAGATGAGTTTACCACCAGATGCACTATAATTTCTAATAGTTGTGCAAAATGTATCGCATCATGATGGCAAGGTGCATAACAATAAGACTGCTGCTTTCATTTCATTATCCATGTCCATTTTCTAAGCCTATAATTGAACTCATTTAGATGAGAAAAAGCACTATCTGTGTCCTTCATGAGAAGGTCATATAACTTTCTCATCAGATACACTTTATTTGATGCCATTTCTTTTTCACATGTATTGTATAACTTCTTCCAAAGCTCCCCTGCACTTTCATAGTCTAATACTGTAAAGAAAACATTATCTGCCAGATGCAATCAAATGGTAGACCTTGTCATTTCATCGAACTCATCCCAATCTTCATCATCCATATCAACAAGCTTCTTTGAGATTCCATTTACTGGCTTTCACAGTCTCCTTTGAATCAACACATCTTTAATTTGATTCTTTCATAGAGCAAAGTTTGTGCCATCAAATTTGAGGATCTCAAAATGGTATTTGCTGTACAAGTTACAGCTCCTCCTCGGAACACTAGCACTAGACTCTGACCCACCAGATATGCCTAAGACCTTTGATGCCATGATGATAGAGAACTGAATAGAATGATAATGGAGCTAGAAGAGTCCAAACACCACTAAGGCTAAGAAAAGATGACCAAGTGTGAGATTCTGGGAAAAAGTTCAATAGATTCTTCCTAGAAAAATGAATTAATGAAAAGTAATGAGCAACCAAAAGGATTATGTGAGAATAGATGTGCTCATGCCAATAGGTGTATCAAGGAATAAATCAACCATTGCATAGTTGACAAAACCAAAAAATCGAGAAAACTTTTGCTGGAGTATCCTCTGCAAAATGAGCATATGACTAGTGTCAAAATCTCATAAAACTGCAAGTATTGACGTGTTAACCTGCATAATGAATCACTAACTCCATTGCATATAATCAATTACCCAAAAGAAGTCAACTAGGCTTATTGAGCACCTATGAACAACTAGCATACATCACCTATGGCAAGGCTCGATAAGTCTTCCACCTACATCATCAAAGAGGCCCCAACATCTAGGTGTCCTCCAGTTAAGAAAACCTCACCATGACCCTCTTTATCAAATGTTAAAGGCCTTATGCAAAAAACATTACCGCTATGTCAATGGGCATGTGGATGTACATTAGTAGTATCCACAAAAGCATACATAGTGTGTATGTGCTCAATATATGCGTTAAAATGGCACTAAAACGTTTGAATTCATAGCCCAAATACTAGCCAAGAACACTCGCAAGTGTCTGTCAACTCTATTCTTTAGGCTCAAAAAAACCTACATAGACTTGTGATGGTTGCTCCCACCACAACTAAAAACTTTCAAGAAACTTGTAGATTTACGAGTGTGGCTGAAAACACAACCCCAAAGGTGAATATTCATTGTCAAAGAAGTACAAAGAGCACTCTTCTTGATGTTCTTGAACCTTTGTAAAGAGAAATATGCAAGAAAGTACTCCAAAATGGCTCCAAGGATGATCCCAAAAATGCTTCAAAATAGGCTTTGAAAGCAAAGAATGAAGCTTTGAGGGCCCAAAACATGTTCAAGGTAATTTTAACCTTAGTTTTTCCCCTTCTTCAAACACTACAAGAGTGTAGCTTAGTACCAAGAGATTGCTAGTTGAGCAAGCTTTGGAGGAAACAATACTAGGATGGGTGATCTCCCGAGAAATACCAGGAACCTTTCTCTTCATTGATCATTGAGGTCCTCCCTCATGCACAACCAACGAAGACTTCGATGACTCGAATGACAAGGTATGTCAAGGTATATGCATTGGTCATTGCCGTACTTGTAAGCCTTGATTCACAATTAGACATTAAGATAGCATTCTTAAATGGTGATCTTTGTGAAGGGATCTATGTAAATCAATCTCAAAGACCAAAAATTAATCATAATGAGTATTCAATATGCAAATTTAAAAAGATGCTTTGTAGTTTGAAACAAGTTCTTAAGGATGGTATGAAATGTTCCATGATAAGAATATGACTTCTACATGATCTGTTTGCATCACATGTAGAGACATTATTCTTATTGTTATTATTATTATTATTATTATTATTATTATTATAATTTGTATTTTTGATAAGTCTCAAATTTCAATGAATCAACATAAATCAAATTTAAAATAAAAAAAGGATCTAAGAAAAGCATTTATGTTCAAAATGGGTCTTCTTCATCACTGTCTCAAAATCAAATTCACACAAAAAGAAAACCATGTATTCATGAAGAAAACCAAATAATTTAAGAATTTACTTGAAAAACTTTTGTTTGCATAAGTGTAAAGATATAAATACTATTATGGAACCAAACCTTGCTTCATCATCATAACTTAATTATGAAAAATTTAATCCTATGTACATAGTCAAGCTCTTCATAGTTTTATACACTTAAAGGCAAATACTCAACATGTAGTTCCTCGAGTCAACAAGTAAATGCAAAAACCTACCATTCAACATTGGAAAGGTAAATATTTACGAAAGGCATCTCAATATGAGCTTTGTTTTTCTAAGAAGCCTAATGATTTTAAACTAAGATTCCATTGTTTCCAAATTAAGAAGTGATTAGAACAATAAAAGATATATTGCAATAACTTGTTTCTTCATGAGTTACCCACCTATTCGTTGGCTTAAAGAGAACCAAAATATTGTGATAAATTCTACTTTTGAAGCAAAACTTATTCATCAACAATGAAATGTGTATAATTGAGAAAGGTATTTAAATATTTATTCTTTTTGTAATAAAGTGATAGGTAGGAGATGATTGAACCACACCCTTGATAGATAGGAGATGGTTAAACTACACCCTAAAAACACTAAAAACCTTAATCTACTATCTTATGGAGCCACCCATAGATATATACCAAAATAAATCCAGGCGAACCCCAAATTCACCATCAAATGGAAGTGCAACTATAAGCTCATGTTAGACAACCACAAGACTATATAGGATATCCGCTCCATTATGCAGAATATTGACTCAATATTATGACATCCCTACTAACTTCATCAGTGCTTGGTAGTGGATATAGAACTATGAATGGATACATGCTCACACATGCACCCTACAATGCACATACGCCATGGGCATGAACTCTCAAGAAGCTCTACAAACTAAGTTGCCTTGCAGGATGGTTCCCGATTATAACTTAATAGACTTAGAAGGCACACATGACATTTAAAATTTAAAAAACTTAATATTAAATAATGAATTTAAATTTCAATACAAACCATGATTCATATGGGATAGTGATCACAAAGATTTCATTATATAAAAGGAAAAAAAAAAATATATATATATATACCCCGACTCAAGGCAAACCCCAAATTCATCCTCAAATGAAAGTGCAACTATAAGTTGATGGCAGTCAACCACATGAATATATAGTGAATCAATTCCATTATGCATAGTATCAAATCAATACTATGAAATCCTACTAACGTAATCATTGCCCCATAGTGAGTATAGAAGTAAGAATGAATGCATGCTCTCTCTCTCTCTCACACACACAGCCCACAAGCAATTACTCACAAGAAGATCTATGAACTAAGTTTCTATCACTTTTGGATGTGATAGACAAAACTCAACCATAATGAAGCCTAGCACAAAACGCAAATAAAAGATAGGAAAAATTTGCAAAAAATGTATAATTGATAGGGTACACACACCTATTAACTAGTCCTAACTCGAACGAAGAATCCACAAGTGAAAATTGCATATCTGCTAGTCATACAATTATATATAGTAGAATGAATCCAAGAAACCCCCAATTCACCCTGAAACAAAAGTGCAACTATAAGCTCATGGTAGACAACCATAAGATTATATAGTGAATGAGCTCCGTTATGCATAGTATTGACTCAAGAGTCAATACTATGACATCCCCACTAATGTAATCACCTAGCATACTCTCAAGTCTCTCCCTCTTTCTATAAAGCCAAAGTTCTAATTTCCAAACTTCAAATGGAGCTTGACTCTTGAGGAAGGCATCAAGACCACCAATATAGGTTGTATGGTTAAACCTTGATGGTTTAAAAGAAACAATAATGAGCATTGGCTAAGGGAGTGTGACAATCACTCCTTAGACTAGAGTTATGTGGACTCACACATGAGTGCCATGTGGCACATATGTGTGAATCTATTTGGGAGCTGATATTTATAGAGAAAGAGACTGAATTAATAGAGCTTGTACATGGTTGGATCGATCTCAAATGATCTTCGTGCATCTCTATTTCTATATTATAGCCTACAAGCCTCTCTCTCATCCTCGAATTTTGTGCCGAATTATTTAAAAGTAGGAGAGTTCATCGAAGGGATCTCAACATTGGTATTTGAGCTTAGTAACAACCGCGCGAACAAACCACAAAGCAAATCCATGTGTGTCCATAGGCAAAGGATAAACTCACACTTGAAGATACTTCACACAATTTCTAAGAAGGCCGTGAGTGTGCAAATAGAGGAGCTAAGCTCCCTTCCTCCTTACTCTCAAATCTTGGGTGAAGGAGGCAAGCAAAGAGCCCATTACTTATAGCCCCAAAAACTCCATTGTAGTTGCATATGTGGGATAATGATACTCCATCAGGAGCTCATGAGTGGTGGAAATCAAACTCGAGTTGATCACTCTTCCAAGATTAAGGTGAACATAAATTTTGGTTTCTTCTTCAAGTTTGTTAGGGGATTTGAAGGAGATATTGGGGAAAATGTAGTGAAGCAACCATGCACACATGTATAATGGGCTGTGGATTTTTTGGGGAGGGGGGAATCTTTATATCATCCAAAGAGGCTCTATAGAATGAGTTTTTGAGTCTCAAAGGTGACCCTCTCACCCTTTTTCTCATTCCACTTACCTAGGCCTACGTCACCAACTTCCTCGAGTCATAACTTGGCACTCAAAGGTCGAATTGAAGTAATTTTGGTCTTCTTTTAGAACCACTGCCCTAAACATCATGTCATTTGGAGGAAATTTAGTAGGTAAAAAAATCTCAATAATGCTTTAGTAGAAATTTGTGAATTGTTCCCAAGCCTCATTTTCAAGCATTTAATGCCCTAAGTTACTCAAGATTAAACAACATGTCTTTTGGAGGAAATTTAGCATGTCAAGAAAGCTTTGCTTCACTCAACATTGAATGACATGTCATTTAGAGGAAATTAAGTAGGTCAAAAAGCTTTGCGATGCTTCAAGAAGAATTCTTTAACTTCTCTCGAGCCTTGTTTTCAAGTTTTTGGTGTCAAAATTCACTTTCCTCACTTGGATTGGCATCGTATTCTTGATGTAGAGGTGATTGATCACTTTTTTATCATTGGTGAGGACTAATGAAAACCTTTTTTTTTTCAATTTTCGTGCATTTTGGCCTTTTGGGTGATTGAAATGTGTTTTTGGGATCATTTTCATTGGTTTTTGGTGCCAAATACATCCTTGGACCAACAAAACATTTTGAATTTCTATTTTGACCTAGAAAGGAGTTCAATTCAGACTTCATAACTTTGACTGTCACTTCAATTTCTCTTGGAATAATTTGGATTGTATCAAAGAAGTGTTCTTGTGTCATTTCTCTCTTCCTTGCTTTATAAAGTTTACTTCCATCTTATTTTAACCCTCTTGTTACATACTTGGGGGGACTTAAATATAGAAACTAAGGTTAAAGAACCATAAGAATACACTTTCACACCTAAAGAACAAAATCTAGAGGAATTATATCATAGGATGAAAGAGATGGAGAAAGAGGAAGATTGTTCCTATGTGGAGCTTCATTATGAGTTTGGGAAACACAAACAATTCAATGAGCTCAAAGACCAAAGCTCTCATGATAGAGATGGTCATTGGTAGCATGAAATCTCTTCTACTGCAACTTATACTCAAATGTTCTCTTTAGAAATTTAGGTCACCTCTTTCCTAGCTAGGAAGGAAAGATAAATTTCTACTCTGGGAGGAGATGGTTGGATACACTCTAGAGACGAGTTGGTATTGTACAAAACATGCTCTACCCCTACCAATGTGACTTCAAGGAATCTTAGTGGACACCTTTAGCTTAATATGCATTTAGAACCGTTATGAGCTTTGGAACATCATTCCCAAATGTTTATGCCAAAATAGATAACTTGCAAGTACTAGGATTGTGAAGAAACCTTCTATTTTGGGATTGTAAGTGCTCAATGTTTTGCTCACAACTCACAACGTGGTATGAATTAACCACAGAGATTTTGCACACATCTACTTCAAATGCATAGCTAATTAAAACAAGTTATTTCATGAATTTAGAGGCACTATACACTGAGCACTGAGTTTAACAACTCAGGGGTCATCCCAAAATTTCAGGAGCAAGGTGAGTGCATACATAATCTACTTCATGAGAACATATCTCACCCTCTGATGAACCAAATCTAATTCAACTTTGTATATATATACTAGACGTGTCACTGTTAAAGTGCATCAAACTATGAAGTACACACCGAGAAATTGTTTATGCAAAATCACTAAAATGGTGAAGAAATGATAGAGAACAATGGACAAAAATGATCATGAAGAAACATATCAATTAGTAAGTGATAATGTGCATATGATACATGGGAAGTGTAGAGGACTACTCTTAAACATGTTGAGCTCAAGGTATGCCCAATTTTGCAGCTCAATAGCTCTCAATGATAGCTCGTATCCTCGTGACTAAAATCTGCTCTTTTAATACACATCAAATGCTTTTGAATCTTGAATGTTCCCACTCCTAAAAGTGTTCCTATACTTTAGGGGTGATTTGAAATGATTCCTTCACCAAACAAGTCGGGGATTGGCTTTTCCTAATCCAAAAGATTCCTTTATCTTTTGCTTTTACAATTATCCAAGCTGATATAGTGAAAACATCAAGCATGTGTTTCCATACACTTTTTCATGTGTGTTGAAGTAGAAAGAGATGTAGTCCTAAATTTTTTGGCCAAGCATGTAGGCTTGACAAATGTATTAACAACTCCCCCTCAAGCCTAAAATGCTTGGTCTTCAATCCTTCATAATCTCCTGCAATCCAATCATAGATTTGAACCTACTCAATTTGCTTCCATCCAATGACTTTGTCATGATATATGCACATTGTTGATGTGTAGATACATATGAGAGTTGTATCTCCTTGCTAATGATCTTTTCTCTGACATAATGGTAGTGTACTTCAATGTGTTTGGTCCTCACATGATAGATATGGCTAGCAACAAGTTGCAATGAACTAATGTTATACCCAAATATGTGTGGGGGCTGGAGTATTCAACCCTACATTGGTATTTTCTTGCTTCAAAGCATTTTTAGCTATGGCTAAAAATGTTTCTTCACAAAAGCTTTTGATTCTATGCACGGATCATGGTGGTGAATACATGTAACATGAGTTTTAATGCTTTTCTTCGTGAAACAAGGATTTCACACCAATGTATGGTGCCATATACACCTCAGCAAAGTGGTGTTGCCGAACGTAAAAATAGAACTCTACTTAAAATGGCATGATGTATGGTTAGAGGAAAGCACCTTCGTGATAAGTTTTGGATGGAAGCGGTCATGTATGCAACTATGTGTTGAATCACTGCCCTACAAAAGCATTGAGAGTCATCACTCCCTATGAGGCTTGGAATGGACCTAAGCCTATGGTTAATCATATGCGTGTGTTTGGTTGTTTGGCATATAATCTTGTGCCATCACAACAACATCACAAACTTGACGACAAGGCAAAGAAATGTATATTTGTTGGTTATAGTGTTGAAAGTAAGAGATATCATTTGTACCATCCATTGAAAAACACGAAGATTGTGAGTCGAGATGTGGCATTTGCTGAAAATTCAGTTTTTCCTCTACTTGAATGCAAAAAATAGCCAACAGTTAGCTCACAAGATGTGTTTGATACACTCATGCCTTTGTTCCAAAATGGTGCACTTGAATATGGCCATGTAGACCAGCCAACTAAGGCCCAAAGGGTTGGAAAATTTCAGCCAAATAGGTCTGAAAATGTAGAGAATTTTGAGTCAAACATGGCTGAAAATTTTCAGCCAAAAATTATTAAAAGTACTAGAAATTTCCAGCCACATATGGTTGAACATTTGTGTCAAAATATGGCTGAAAATGAGCATGAAATTCACCCCACACATGATGTAAATGTTGATGATGTATTACATAATGAATGCATGTCTATCAAGAGTGCACAAAGAATGCCTCACACATATCTTGGTTGAGTAAGAAGCAACCTATAGTGATGACATCGAGTTGTGAAGCTGAGTAGAGGGTAGTTTTCATAGCTACAATGGAGTGTATACGACTGAGATGCCTATTGATGGATCTTTGCATGGAGATTGATGTTGCTACGCATATTCTCATTGATAGTCAGAGTGCTTTGGTTGTTGCATGAAACCCAGTGTTTCATGCATGGACCAAACATATTGAGGTGCATTATCACTATGTGAGAGAGTGCCTTTATGCAAAAGATATTGATTTGGTATATGTGCCTACACAAGATAATGTGGTAGACATATTCATCAAAGCTCTTCCACGAGAAAAGTTTGAAGCTTTTCACAAAGCTTTAGGCTTATGACCTTGTGGGGGCTGATCTATCACTCCCTACATGTGTTCACATCATTCGCTCCAGGGGGTTTGTTACACTTATGTGTTCCTCGAGTAGCTTTGATGTGAACTTTTTCCCTATACACGGGCACTTTTTACTCTAGTTCTAGCTAGACGTTTTTCTCCATGTTACCACATACATGATTCACTCATATGTGGTGGTACTTTGTACTTAAGGATATTCTTCAACTCTTACTTCAGTTCAGTTCATCGTAAATAGAGAGATCTATTCCAACCATCCCCATATTCTCCTTGTGTCTTACTGCATTTGTGCGCCTTGTGTGTGCTTCTCGTATGTCTTTCCCACTTGTACACACACCCAACAAACAATGGATAGAAATGATCATGAAGAAAATGTATCAATTAGTAAATGATAATGCACATACGATACATGGGAAGTGTAGAGGACTACTCTTACACAAATTGAGCTCAAGGTATGCCCAATGTTACAGCTCAATAACTCTCAATGATAGCTCATGTCCACACAACTAAAATTTGCTCTTTTTATACACATGAAATGCTTTTGAATTTTGAATTTTCCCACTCCTAAAAGTGTTCCTATACTTTAGGGGTGATTTGAAATGATTATTTCACCAAACAAGTTGGGGCTTGGCTTCTCCTTAATCCACGAGATTCCTTTACCATTTGCTTTTACAATTATCCAAGGTGACACAGTAAAAATATCGAGCATGTGTTCCCATACACTTTCTCATGTGTGTTGAAGTAAAATGAGATGTAGTCCTAAATGTTTTGGCCAAGCATTTAGGCTTGCCAAATGTACCAACATACTCTTCATACATCTAAGTGACTAGGAAGTATATCCTCCAATGTGGCAAATAATAAAGAATGGAGCTCTAACAAGACTCCTTCCTGAAAGACCTAAAACCACCAACACTTATGGGGGATGGTAGAGAGAGAAATAAGGATGTGGTCTACACTTTTTGCAAAAGTAAAATGATCTATATCAAGTGAAGGGAACCCCACTTGAGTATCAAGTGCTTGAAGAGATTCTCTTCATTGGTCCACGAGCTTCTAAGTGGCACATGAGTCTCAAGGAGTGAAATCCATACATATTGCATGAACTCAATTTGAAACTCTTTGCTTGAAACAATTTCTTCTTGAGAACAAGGAAGAGAGGAATTAGGATGAGTGGAATAGGATCACATAGAGGGGTAGAACATTATGAGTCTACATATCCTAATACAAAGAGATAATTTTGAAGCTTAACAGATTATATGATTTTCAAAAGACTAGAGGGTTTGTGAGAGGATTAGATAAGGCCATAATTAGAAGTGAGAAGGAACAAACTAAAAGCCTTTGAGGAGGCAATCAATTATACATAGATCTATGAGGACATAGCCATCCTCAATACACTCCTATGAAGATGGATTAGCCCCTCAAACTTGGTAGTACCATTAAATTCAAGAAGAAAATAGTTACTGAGAAAAACAAACTTTTCATAAAGAAATAAAGATTAAAAGGGCCCAAGTTACCTACTGAGCATCGAATGCTATCTTGTAGGAGCAAATGTGAGGGATAATGGCATGTTTTATAAACAAAGTTATCAATGCATATGCCTGATCATCTCCGACATCCCAAATGTTTCTCTACATTAGATGTAGCAAGAACTGCAAGAAGACTAGGAGATTGAAGATCATCATCTTCACCACCATCTACATCACCTTCAATAGTTGTATTCGCAGGTGTAGTAGGACGTTTTCAACACCCTACAAAATATTTCATAACCCTTTTACTACCAATACATGTTGCATCATATATGCCCACAATGGTTAATTAGTACCATTCAGTTTATCCTCAACAGGCAACATACAAAATGCATCATTGCTTTAAGCCATGCCCAATGACTAAATACTGTGATGCAAAAAAATCATTGTATCTCATAAAGTTGAGCAGAAACATCATGTCCAAATCTTTTAAGCATGTCGCAAAATTCGAGACTCTTGTATTGGCAAACTGGAACTTGTATATATGTTTGGTGTAAAAGGATGAAATTGCCTACATAGTCACTCCGATAGTGTGGTCAGAGGCCAAAACAAGCTCATAACAAAACTGCAATGCCATATAGTGAGGTTGTTTTGAACTAGTAATCAGCTTGAGTATGCTCACCCTGAGATTATGATCGGAGGGGTGTCAACGATTCCATATAGTGAGGTTGTTTTAAACTACTAATCACCTTGAGATTGTGATCAGAGGGGTGTCAATGATGCCCTAGATGAAGTATCTACTTACCTTATTACCAATTGTTGGAGTTTGAGGTTTATGAAAACACACAAACAACACAAGGAAGAAGCAAAAGCTTGGAGCAAAACACAATACAAAATGTATTGCCATGTGAATGTACAAAGATAAGTGACCTACTAGGGATATAGGCATATATAGAAGCCGGGGAGAAAAACCTCTTAAAGAGGGAAAAAAGTACCTCGGAGGTCCTAAGTGTATCAATAAATTATGCATTGGAGTAGGGCCAATCAGATGGCCATGCATAGACACAATTGATTTGTCTTACCCATGCACACATTTTGATATTTAAATTTTCAATGATAATCAAGCTTTGTAGAGGAGTCAGTGCTTCAAGGTAAAGCCCATGTTTGTTGGGGGTGAGTGTCCTAGAGATTTCCGTCTCTACTCTTATTGAAGCCTAACCGTATCAAAAAAATTGGAGAAAATTGTTCCCTTGTGTACAGATGATGTGATGATTAATATTCATGAAGATCTCCTATTGCTCTTTGGGGGTTTGTCACTTAACGCCATATAAATGATCTATAGAAATGCTTTTCATGGTGTATGGAGAATCTTATGGATTCCCTTCCATCACCTCTGGAGGGAACACTATTTTTGGTCCTTAAGGGAAATCTAGAAATTATATGGAGTAGGTCTAGTATTATCGATGGAATGCCAAGCCTCATTACACTTATTACTTGACTTTGATTCAGCATTACTAATGTGATGATCAGTATGATAACTTGCTTTAATCATCAGAAATATTATCTCATTGATCGTATCATATTGTCTATCCTACTTTTTTTTTTTTGAAGAAACATGCAAAACTAAAAAAATGAAAGCTTGAGTGCATTTAAGAGCTCGAGTAGTCAAGTTTGCATTAAGTTGCTAATGTCTAACATTCAAACATTCCATTCATAATGAGCCGTAGTGATGGAGTTAGATATGGTTTTTCCAAAGACGTTGTTTTCTCCAACTGATAAATTTAGGGAAGATATTTAATGTGACAGTCGGAGCTTTTGTTCCAGATACTCCTCTAGTTTTGGTCCTTGATTTTTCTTTGGAAATCTCTCGCATCAACATGGAGGGCACTCCAAGTCTATGTGTCGTTCAACATTCAACTCACACAAGTGCAAGTGCAAGAATGGAGTTGACATAAAAGGAACTTTGGGAAGTGTCTTGAAGGTGCTCAATTGATCGGATCAATTGTAATTATTTGTGTTCCAAAGCACTGTGCATGTGGGGTGCTTCACGCAAGCTCAAGTGACTAATGGAGCTTAAGCGTCATGAAGGTGCTCAATTGATCGGATCAATTCTATCTATGGGTGTTCCAAAAGACAGCGCATGTGAACTGTTTAGATCTCATTCAAAAACTTATCATATCATCAAAATTTTTGAGTAAAACAATTTTTCATATTTCATCAAAGGACATCGTTGTCATCAACTTTAGCATTGGAAACATATCATCATTCAATCTTTCAAAGACATTGCATCATTGAAAAAAGTTATGTATATAAGGTCTATGATGTGTTTGGAATCAAAAGTTTTTGTAGAGAAAAATGATAAATATTATTGTCATGCAGCGTAGCGTAGAGGGTTCGAACCCAGAATCTCACAACTGTAAGCGTTTTATAAAAAACACGAATGCCACATGTTGTACAAAAAAAATTAGGTCAAAAAGGCTTTGCTTCAGTTAGCATTGAACGACATGTCATTCGGAGAAAATTAAGCAGGTCAAAAAGCTTTGCGATGCTTCAATAAGAATTTGCCAACTTCTCTCGGCCTCGTTTTCAAGTGTTTGGTGTCCAAATTCACTTTCATAACTTGGAGTGTCATCATATTCTTGATGTACTGGTGCTCGATCACTTTTTTATGACTAGAGATGAAAACCAAAACATTTTTTAATTTTGGTGGATTTTGGCCTTTTAGGGGATTGAAAGTTGTTTTTGGATCATTTTTATAGGTTTTTGGTGCTAAGAGCCTCCTTGGACCAACGGAACACTTTGAATTTTTGTTTGACCTGGCAAGGAGTTCAAATCAAACTTCATCACCTCAAAGTTCACTTTAATTTCTCTTGGAATAGATTGGATTGTATAAGGAAAGTGTTCTTGTGTCATTTCTCTCTTTCTTGCTTTATAAAGTTTACTTCCCTCTTATTTAAACACTCTTGTTACATACTTGGGAGAGTTAATCCTGGAAACTAAGGGTAAAGAACCATTAGAATACACTTCCTTGCCTCAAGCAAAAAATCTAGAGGAATTAGATCATAGGATGAAAAAGGTTGAGAAAGACGAATATTATTCCTACAAGGAGCTTCATGATGATTTTGTGACCCACGAACAATTCAATGAGCTAAAAAACAAAGCTCTCATGATAGAGATGGTTATTAATAGAATGAAATCTCTTATATAGAATTCCTAGCTAAGAAGGAAAGATAAATTTCTAATCTTCATACATTTAAGACGACTAGGAAGTATATCCTCCAACCTAGAAAATCATAAAGAAGGGACTCTAGGAAGACTCCCCTCCCAAAAGACCTCAAACCACTAACACTTATGGGGGATGGCAGAGAGAGAAACAAAGATGCACTCTACAAGTTTAGCAAAAGTGGAATGCTCTATATCAAGTGAAGGGCACCCCACGTGAGTATTGTGGGCTTCAAGTGAGTCTCTTGCTTGGTCCACGAGCTCTTAAGTGGAGAATGAGTCTCAAGGAGGCAAAATCCATCCCTATTGCATGAACTCAGTTTGAAACTCTTTGCTTTGAAGACTTTCTTCTTGAGAATGAGGAAGAGAGGAATTAGGATGAGTGGAATAGGATCACATTGAGGGGCGGAACATTAGCAATCTATATATCATACTATAGAGAGATCATTTTGAAGCTTAAAGGATTATATGATTTTCAAAAGACTAGAGGATTTGTGAGAGGATTAGATAAGGCCATAAAGAGACAAGTGAGAAGGAACACACTAAAAGCCTTTGAGGAGGCAATCAAATATGCATAGATCTATGAAGACCATAATTGTCCTCAATACACTCCTATGGAGATGGATTAGCCCTCAAACTTGGTAGTGCCATTTAATTCAATAAGAAAATAGTTACTAAGAAAAACAAACTTTTCATAAAGAAACAAAGACTAAAACGGCCCAAGTTACCTACAAAGCATCGGTTCCTATCTTGTAGCAGCAAATGTGAGGGATAATGGCATGTTTGATAGAAAAAGCTATCAATGCATATACCTGAGATCTGTGACATCCCAACAAAGTCAAGACCATCTGAAATGGGGTGGCATTGAGTACCCTTTTGTAGGCAACTCGATAAGCCCAAACAACATGATGAAGTTGTTTGTCCCAATCAGAGCGTTTATTATTTACCAGTTTTGTCAATACATTACAGAGGATCTTATTGGTGCTCTCGGCTTGTCCGTTAGCTTGTGGGTGATAAGGGGCAGACTTTTTATGTATCACCAAGAATTCTTGGAGAAGATTTTCAATGACCTCATTCAAGAAGTGTGTGCCTCTATCGCTCACTAACTCTATTGGTAGCCCATATCTCGTGAACACATTCTCGAATAAGAACTTAGCCGTAGTCTGAGCATCATTCTTTGTTGTGGCTTTCACTTCTACCCACTTTGTAAGGTAATTTGTGGCTACAATAATATACTCTGCATGGGAGTTTCTAGCTGGGGGGTTAATAGGACCTATGAAGTCTATGCCCCACTTGGAAAATGCATGCCCTCCCATCATTGGCCTCAAGGGCATCTCATCTTTTCTAACTGGATATTGTGCACGTTGGCATGTGTCACATCTCTTCACATAGGTATGAGCATCCATATGAAGAGTGGGCCACCAAAGTCCTGAAAATAGAAAGGTCTTGATTACTCGATCAGGACCGAAGTGTCCACCTACAACACCGCTGTGTGCAGTTTCTAAGACTTTCAAATAGTCTGATTCATGAACGCACAGTCTTAAGTAACCATCTTTGCCTCTTCGGTATAAGTTGTCTCCTACTAAGGCATAGCCTTGAGCCTCTTGCTCCATGCTTCGTCTTCTTGCTAGACTAGCCTCTTTGGGTAATCTTCCCGATCTCATAAACTCTACCAATGGAGCACTCCAATCAGGAATTAATGACACTTGATAAAGGGTGGCATGCTCTATTGGTGGTCTCTCTCTGCACATTGGACAATTCTTAATCCACTCATGTATTTCTTTGTCCATGCTAGGCCAATACACTCCTAAACGTTTTAGATTATGCAATGTTCGTTGTTTAGAATAGTGATTTCCTAGCAATCCTTCATGAGCTTGTTGCAACCAACTACTATGTTCATCATCCTCAACACAACAAGCTAATACACCCTCAGTATCTTGTTTGTACATGCTTCCTGCCAATATGTGATATTTTTGTGATTTTACAATTTCTTCTTGTGATGTTTTCACATTCTTATTTGCAGGGCCGAAGGTTAGGACTGGTACCAACTTATTTGCCCATTTAGGAACAACTTCTAAATTGAATAGATAAGCATCGGGTAATTCATCAGACACTCCTTGCGGTGACTCTCCTGAAGTGATGCGAGAAAGGTGATCTGCCCGAAGGTGGGTTCTACCTTTCCTGACAACAACTTCAAAGTCATATTCCATTAGTAAGAGGAACCATCTTACTACGCGTCCAGTATTGCAAGGTTTATTGACCAAATATAACAAAGCTTGATGATCAGTGAAAAACTTGAACTTGTTGGCCAATAAATAGTGTCTAAACTTCTTCACAGCATATACCATGCCTAAGCCCTCTCGATCAGTTGTGGTATAGTTTCGTTCAGCTGCTGTGAGCTGTCTACTAGCATATGCTATGGGCAAATCGAAGTTTCCTTCATCTGTGGGTTGTGCTAACACACATCCTATGGCGTGATTGGATGCATCCACATGGACATGGAATGGTTTATTCCAATAAGGAGTGGTCAGTATTGGTGCTGTGCACAAACGTTTCTTCAGTTCATTGAAAGAATTCTCGCATTCGTCGTTCCACTCAAAATTGGACAACAAGGCATAAAGGGGTCTAGCTATGATCACGTACATGTGGATAAACCTACGGTAATATCCACAATGGTCCATAAAAGGCTTGTACCTCCTTAACATTTCTTGGCCTTGGCAACTCTGCTGTGGCTCGTACCTTATCTTCATCTGTTGAGATTCCATTCTTAGAAACAATATGACCTAAGATTTTACCTTGACGCACCATGAACACACACTTTTTCGGGTTCAGACACACTCGATATTCTCTACACTTGTTAAAGATTTCTCTGAGTTCAGGGATGTGAAATCTTCTTTCTTGGGAATGAGCACATAAATCATCCACATATACTTCTAAGCTCTTTCGCAAGAACTCTTTGAAGACATGACACATGAGCCATTGGAAAGTTGCAGGTGCATTTGTGAGCCCGAATGGCATCACACGAAATGCAAAGATTCCCCACTCTGTGGCAAAAGCTGTTTTTTGTTGATCTTCTGGGGCAATGGCTACTTGATTGTAGCCTGAAAATCCATCAAGGAAGCTATAAACTTCCTTGCCTGCAACACGCTCCAATAGGTGTTCCGTGATTGGAAGTGGATAACTATCTCTGATCGTAGCGGCATTAACTTTTTTAAGGTTAATACACACTCGCAACTTTCCATTCTTCTTGGGCACCACTACAATGGGGGACACCCATTCAGTATGCTCAATCTCATAGATGAATCCAGATTCAATCAGCCTATCAATTTCTTCTTTTATTTTAGCTGCATAAGTGTCATTATATGTGTAGGGCTTCTGTTTGGTGGGCTTAGCATCAGCAGTCATGAGGATTGTATGAGAGCATATTCTTGGGTCTACCCCCTTCAAGTCTCTATAGTGCCATGCAAACACATCCCTATATTCCCTTAATAGAGCTACGAGCTCCATTTCTTCTCTTGCACTTAGGTCATCTCCTATATATGTGCATCTCTCTTCGTTCTCTTCAATGGTCACTACGATTTTCTTGGTCTTTTCTTTATTATCATATGATTCTCCTATGATGGCCTCTCTCTTAGGCATTCGTACCAAAATTTTACGGTCGTCAACTTCATATTTCTTGAAGTTTTCTGGTACTTCAAACAATGATTCCTCCTCTTCTTGTTTCACTGCTTTTCTTTTCTTTTTCTTTTGACTGCTCTCACTCCCATCCTTTGAATTTACCGTTTTAATACTTGTGAGAGGTTCTTCTTCTTTCTGGGTGAACACTCCTATATCTTCTAGATAGTGCTGCTCTGAGTTAAAGCAAATATCCATCACAATGGACTCTATATCATCATCATTCTCTTCTTCTTCTATGACATCACTAGGGTCACATTCTTCTAGCAAGGGCTGACACATGAACACTGAAATATCATAACCCTCCTCATCACAATCAGGTGTCCATTGTTCTTCATTGACAGCAATGTCCATGGTGGCTAAGATTTCTGGCCAGCCATGAGGCTCAAATTCCTCATCTGGAAAGATCATCGGTGTGTAGGCTGGGTCTCTCACTGGTCTATCTCCTGGCGAAGTTCCTTCTTCTCTTGCCTTTAAATGTTTTTCCTCTTCCTTTGCGACCTTGCACATCCACAAATGAGTATCTTCATGCAACCATGATGGATCAGGTGAACTTTTAGAATACACAGAGATGGAATCTTCTTTCGCTTTGTGGATAGAATTCCACTGTAGGGGTGGTACATCTCTGAAGGAGTAATCCTTCAAGTTGACCTTGGTGGTGACCCCTAAGTGTTGTAAGTACAAGGAGTTGGTTCCCCAATCCTGTACTATTTGCAGTTGTCGTAGGAAGGGTCTTCCTAGGATCATCTCATAGACATTATTTTTCTCAAAGTCACATATAGAAAATGTGTGCTCAAACTCTACACCACAAGTGGTTAGAGTTATCCCTTCGAGAAATCCTAGAGGTCTTTCAAAATGACCATCAGCCATTTGAAGCTTCATTCTAGTTGGTCTTAATGTGGGTTTGCCCCATTGCTTCCACAAGGAGGTGGTTCAATAGCAACACCAGCACCTGAATCTATGATTGCTTTGGTTGTGTAACCTTGGTAGGTGATTGGAAGATAAGTGTTACCTTCTTCACCCTCACACACATCCCCTATTTTGTCTAGAGGTATCTCTGGTACTTTCTGCTTAGAGCCGGCTTTTGGCATGTTGGACTCAAGTTCTGGGACCTGATCCTTTACATGATTCCATAACTTAGGTTTTGCTTTGAGCAGCTCTTCTACCGTGAGATGACACTGAACCTTAGCGTTCTTCACAACATCGGTGTTCCTTGGAACCACTGAGTCTTCATTTCTTACCAATATTGTGGGAGCTTTGATCTGAAGAGACTCAGATTCCCATGGGCTTGGAAATTGAGGCAGTTCTTCTAAGGTATTATATTCAAAATCTAACCTTTCGTCTTCTTGTTGTTCTGCTTCATCTCCGTAAATAGATGGAATGTCTTGGGGAAATTGATCATGAAGATCATCAATCTCAAGAATAGGAGGGGAATTACCCTTCTCCTTGGCCCATTTATCTTCTTGTATTTCCCGCAAGAACTCTTGAGAGTACTGTTGAATTGAAGGAGTTATTCCGACATTCGTGGAATTAGGAACATAAGCTCCCATTGGTGGTGAGCTTCTTCTCTCAATAACTGGTTGAGCCTGTGGCGGTAAAGAAACTTGTGGTTTGTTTACCAATTGCTCTAATCTTTCTAGTAAGCCCTGGAAATGCAAATCCGGTTTGACAGAGTTTGTTTGATTGAACTTTTGACTAGTCTCTAGTATAGCTTGAGCTTGTTCTACCATTTCATGCACATTTTCATCCGTTCAATCTCTAAGTCCGCTCTAGGGTAACTCTTTTCTAGGTTTGCAGCTGTAGACCCTTCTTGAAGTCGAGCTTGGTAGGCCTTGAACATCATGTCCAAGCCTTTTGGGGTTGGATCTGCAAGAACAGACCCTGGTTGTGGCCTATTTACAATGGGTGGTGGGGTGGGATGAGATGGAGTGGATGGAGCTTCAGCATGCGAGGGGTTTTGAGATGCAATGTCTTCTATTTTTGTTTTTGCATCTTTCAAGCTTTCTTCTAGTTCCGATAACTTTTTATTCCACTTACGATTGGCCTTTTCTCTGGTATCCTTCCATGTTCTTGTTTTCCTCTTACTAGGCTCTCTTGATTCACTCGACTCTGATTGTTCTGCTGGTTTATCTTGTTTTAATGCTTGTGCCCTAGTAACTGCCTGTACAGGTGCCACATTACTGCTACTTGAACTTGAATCCGCCACTAAGCCTACCACATTAATGGGTGTAATCTTGGGTGCACTAGAGGAGTTTCTTGGAGAATCTCTGGGGAGATGGTCTTTGCCACATTCAGGACAAAAAGCTTGTATTGTGATAGCCTGACCTTGACTCGGAGCTGGTGGGTGGGGACAATCACGAATGAAATGGTCACCTTGACATCTGAAACAAGATCCTCTAGGGGCTTGTGCTCTCATTTGTCTCAATTGGGGCCTCGAGTTAGGATTTGTGTACATGACATTGGAGTATTCTGGCTCCCAATTTTGCTCCATAGGCGGTGCCTCATATTGATATGAGTAAATCTCACTATGTTCAAGTGACTCTGTGTAATAAGCATGTGGACTACCTTCATGGGAGTAGTCTGAACTATGAGCATGAGAGTCATTCTCTGAGATTAGTGGGGTCAGTGGCACCAAAGCTCTATTTGGATTTTCCTCTCCCACAACATACTTGACTGGAATCACGTTGGCAGGAGCTGGTGGTTGGTTTCCCAATACTGGTTGTGGCCTATATTGTGCCTGATATTGCTATTGTGGTCGATAATATGGCTGTTGGTATTGGTTCTGATACCTACCTTGTTGGTAAGGTTGCTGATAAGTTTGTCTAACAACCTGCCTATTGTACGGACAATCTTGAGCCATGTGGTTCGTGTATTTTCTCTCAATAGTGCAATATGGAGCATTCTTTTCTCTAATGTTTTGGTTTTGCATTGGGCATACGTTAGCCATGTGGTCCCCTCCACAGGTATACCATTGGTTCAATGAGGTGACTCTTTGTGTTTGTCTATTTTGGACAACCAGTTTCTTGGCAACTTGCTCAGCTATCTCATCTATTTCTGTGGAGATTTTTGAAGTATGACTGGTAGAACTATCAGAATCCTTATAGAGTTTGGATAATCCTAACTCCTCACCCAAGTTATCTTCTATGTCAATGCACGTCCGCACACACTCTTCTATGGATCTGGGCTCTTTCAAGTACACATATGATCTCAACTTTGTGCTCAGTAAGCCATCTAAGAACAAAGCCACTTGTTTGGCTCGTGTGGGTAACTCTGGAGCAAGGCATCTTTCTAGGTATTGTCTAAACCTTCTACCTGCTAGTCGCACTGTTTCTTGGGGTGTCTACTTGAAACTGTGGATCAAAGATGAAGTGTTATGCCTGATACCACTCTTGGAAAACTCTACAATGAATTTGTCTAGCAACTGACCTATATCGCGATAGTTGCGACTACTCAATGGTTGAAACCAAGCCAAGGCAGTGCCCTTAAGAGTCAAACCAAATGCCTCATACTGGGTGAACAAATCCTCAACCTGTTCAGCTCTTAACACCTGTTTGAACTCGGCCACATGATCATAAGGATCTCCTGTCCCGTCAAAATAATTTTTCATTGCCTTGATCACTTGAGTGGGTCTAAGGGTTCTTGTGTGCTCTCGGGGTCTAGTCAATGGAAAATCCTGTTCATCTCTTTGTTGCCTATGTGCTTGATGTCTCTCTCTTTCAGGTCTTTCATTTTCAACTCCCGATCTATTCATGCCCATAGGGTGTGCAAAACTTACCTCAGGCCTCTCTCTATTTCTTTCTCTCTGGGCTTCATGAGCTTGGGATGATCCTAGTCCTTGGAGGCCATGGGAAACATTGGATCTTGGTGGAGGGAAAATCAATTCACTCTTCCAAGTATATGCATGTCTATCATGTTCTGTTACCAAGAATATCTTCTCTGATGTGTTATCCAGGTAGACAACTTTGCCTGGTATCTCAGGATCTTTGAATTCATAGATGATGACTATGCCCAATTGGCTAGGTTGATCCGTCTTGAATCTCCAAAAGGCTTCCTCGGTTTCTCTATTCAAGAATAGTTCTATGCTTTTGTTGTCTTGAGGGATCCAATCTGGTGTGATCACTCTGGTCAAAACTGACTTGCCTCTAGGAGTCTGGGGTCCTTGTCCTACATTTCCTTGTTCTAGGTCTCCTATCTCATTCTCAGGAATGATATTTCCAAACTCATCAGTCCTATCTGGTAGGTTGGTGACCACATACATGGTTCCTTCCTTATCAATGTATGAACCCTCTTTGAACTTGACCACTGGGTGTTCAAGTCCAAAGGGTTGATCTGGATTTTTGAGTTGGACCACTGATCGCCTCACGCCATCCTCATAGATACGAGCACCTAATCGGTTGGTCCGAATATATTCCAATTGTGTTTTATAGGGTCCTTCTGATGTTTGTAGATGGGTAGTTCCTGAGCCCCCTGCTGGTTTCCCCATGCTAAAAGACATTTCAGAGTCACTTGTGTTAGAGCTTAGTACGTAAGGACAACCACTTAGTTGTTGTGCCCCAGACTTAGCTGTATGGTTGACACTAGACTGAGAAGATCTAATGCTTTGTCTATCCTTGCCTAAGTGTCTAGCAGATCTCAGGTTCATAAGCTTTGGCTAAGAGTCCAAAATTTCCCCTTGGTATGGTTCAAAAATCCTTTGGAGCCCCCTTGGTTTCTTAGTCCCACTTGAAGCCCAGCTTCAAATTATCCTATCTAAAAATCAATGCGTTATTCTTATAAAAAATAGTTGAGGCCGTTTAGGATTCAAAAAGAGCTTTCCAACGAGCTATAGAGCTCAAAAAATGGACTTTGGATGAAAAAGTTATGTCAAATCAGGCTCCTGGGGGTCAAAACAGGCAAACAGGACCTTTTGGACAAAATCGCGATTTTGTGAAATCAAGAGAATCGTGATTTTGTGAACTTCAAGAGAATCGCGATGTTGTAAATCTCCAGAGAATCGCGATTGTGTGAAATCAGAGAATCGCGATTGTGTGAAATCAGAGAATCGCGATTGTGTACCTTGAGAATCGTGTTTTCACAAAATCGTGTTTTTGCTGAAAATCGTGATTTGTGAGAATCGTGATTTTGAGCAGAGAATCGTGTTGTTGGGAATCGCGATTATCAGCAGAGAATCGTGTTTTCACAGAATCGTCTTTTCACAAAATCGTGTTTTTGCTAAAAATCGTGATTTGTGAGAGTCGTGATTTTGAGTAGAGAATTGTGTTTTTTGAGAATCGCGGTTTTGAGCATAAAATCGTGTTTCACAGAATCGTGGTTCACAAAATCGTGTTTTAGAGAATCGTGTTCTAGAGAAACGCGATTTTGTCTCAGAGAATCGTGGTTTTCAAAATTTAGAGAATCGCGATTTTGAGCACAACCACAGAATCATGTTTTCTCAGAATCGTGTTTTTTTTGGCTGAAAATCGTGATTTGTGAGAATCGCGATTTTGAGCACAACCATAGAATCGTGTTTTCTCAGAATCGTGTTTTTGACATGAAAATCGCGATTGCCAACAGAGAATCGTGTTTTTGAAAATCGTGTTTTAGAGAATGGTGTTTTAGAGAATCGTGTCTTAGAGAATCGTGTCCTAGAGAATCGCAATTTTGTCTCAGAGAATCGTGGTTTCCAAAAATTTAGAGAATCGCGATTTTGAGCACAACCACAGAATCGTGTTTTCTCAGAATCGTGTTTTTTTGGCTGAAAATCGTGATGTGTGAGAATCGCGATTTTGAGCACAACCACAGAATCGCGATTATGAGAATGACCACAGAATCGTGTTCTTTTCAAAAGGCTTTTAGGCAGGAAACAGAGAATCGCGATTTTCAAAAAAGAAAATTGAATTTTCATAGAATCTCGATTTTCATCACAGAATCGTGTTTTTTGGCGGGAACTTCAAATTTCTGAGAGCCGAGCAATGGCGAGCTCCATATGTGCAGAAAATCATGAAAAAACACAGCGCTTGCACTCTCTTGCACTTCCTAACTCCTCGCACAATAATGCATGAAAGATGGTATGAAAATGATGAAAATGCACTAAAAAACAAGAAATTTCTATGAAGAAGAAGATGGAAGAAGATGGAGATGGTGATGATGATGAAGATGAAGAAGAAAAATCAGAAAATGAACAAAAATGACAGTTTTTTTACCTTCCAACGTCGCAAATCTACGATCTTACCATCACAAAGCTCGTCCTCGAAGCTCTCTCCCCGACAACGGTGCCAAAATTTGGTGTAGCTCTAGCGTAAGCACCACCTCCTTTACTTGTCAATCCGCGGAGACGTGAGGACCGGTATGAAGACCATGAGCAAGTGAAGGCACAAGTGCGTGAGTGAAAGCACACAAACATGCACACACATACACACACACGCGCACAAGGTAAGATCAAAGAGAGGACCAATGGAAAGCTTTGATTGCAAAAGCGTTCTCTTACAAAAGCTCTATTCTCTAACAAGCTAACCTCAAAAATGAGCTCTCTAGCTCTTTTTATAGTTTTTGGACTAGTTTTGGCCCTGTCCAGACCTAGTGTTCGGCCTGTTAAAAATTAGGTTCTAGGGCTTATTTGACGGCTCAAACAAAGTCTAAAAATTATGAAAATTGGTAGGATGATAGTTCTAATACTCCTCAAGTTCAAGGACTCCTCGGCTTGAACAAAATGGAGTTACAAAAATAGAAAATGGTATTTACAATGGTTTTTAGTAATGAAAATCACTATTTTTGTAGGGGATTCTTCTAAAAATTTGTCATGTACTTCTTGGAGCTCCCTACTTGCTCCTTCTTCTTGTGTGTGTCCACCTTTTTGATGTGCTTCCATGCTTGTGCTTGACCTTGAGTTCCAACAACACATGTAAAAGTAGAAAGATAGAGCCTAAATCCCACGAATTTGTGGTGGTTGAGTTGCATTCAATCAAGCAATCAATCACCTAAAAGTAGATCAAACTAGATCTTCACTTTTCCTAGATTGTAGGAAAGTGAATTGATTCCCTCCAACAACCATTCCCACCTTCATTTGAATTCAAAATCCACTTGTAGAAGTCATGGAGCACTTCTAGAGTCTACACAAAGACTTGAAATCACTTGTACAATACATGGAAGCAATGTACATACACTTGTGACCATCATTGTCTTGTTCCTTCAATTTTCTACATCATCTTCTTCGCAAACACTAATCTTGGAGAGGCTGCTGCGCTCTGTACAAAAGTCAAAAGTGCATGAAAGATGGCTCACTGGAAAGATATTAGTGTCTAGTTTATGCATAAAACTTTTCATAGCATTTGGTTCAATAAAGTGGGAGAAATCGTAGTTTTTCTGTCTTGGGGTCAATCTCTACATATTCCTGAAAAATAGGAGGTACCATCGTTGAGTGTCTAATTCATTCCTATACCATATTTTGCTTATTCCTTATATTTTTGTGCATCATATACAGTCAACCGTATGTGTATCACTCCCATAAAAGTATTTTTTCTAATCATAATCACGCTAGTCACTATGGGCATTTGAAGTTCATTGTCTCTTCCATAGATAGTAAGTTTTTTTGAGCTAGTCGACACGTGAACCTATCTGTTTTGTATCGATTCTTTCTCCTTGATGCTCCAAAGTACATAGTGAATTTCTTTGCACTTATCACATGCCTAAAAGGTCTATTTGAGTCTCCATAAGCTCAAGGGTTGGTCTTGTGCCGATTGGCTGGACCAAACTTTGTTGCTCTGAAACGCACTTTTCTACCTCCTACAAGCTTCTTCAAGTTCTTTCAAACATGCCACTTCCATCAAAGATCAAAGTGGACCTAGACAAAGGGGATGTCTGGGAACAAAACGTTAATTACAAAAACCTACCTAATGTGTGTTTTTGTTGTGGCCAACAAGGTCACAAGATTAAGCATTTCCCATAGAGACAAAAAAGCAAACAAAAACAAGAAGCTTCTAGAAAAAGTCAAGACAACAATGGGACACTAAATCCCTCAAAAAACGAAGAGAAAGTTAAGGGCTCCCGAAACCCAGAAACTGACTCGGATGGGTTCATGGAAGTCAAAAGAAGAAGGAAAAGAAGTCCTAGGGTGACTTTTGAGAGGAACCATATTCCAGATACCCCCTCAAACAACTTGTATTAAAATTTGGAAAAGGAGATTAATGAGTTTGATTACCCAAGTAGGAACCAGTTTGAGGTGGACACCAGTGACAAAGCCCTAGAGATCCCTGACAACAAAGAAACCAATCAAGAGGGCTACACTACAAGTAAAGAAGACGGCTTTACCACTAGCAATAAAGACAATATGGATAGTGAAAGTTCCATCATTGGATCGACTATTCTGGAAACCGTTTCCGATTGATTCCAAGACGAGGCCTCTCGTAAGGGAAACCAACCTATTGAGTTACCCTAGAAAAGCCCCCACAAGAACAAATTACTAAGTCGGGACCTCCTCCTAGTGAAAAAGAAAGATGAATCCAAGAGGAGAAAGGATAAGTTCCCTTCCCGCAAAGAGGGTGACTTATGGAAATGGTCATCATCTTGTTAAATGCTAGGAGGCTGAATGACACCTCAAGAGCAACCATCTAGACTGGATAGAAGCTACATTGCTTAGATCATTATTCATCAATTGGGTTATCCTTCCCTCTCACCTCACCATCTCTGATCATTAGCCGATCATTATCTCATTCCGACCTCTCACCAAAACCCATAAGGCTCCTTGGTTTCATGCCTACCTGACTTCTTTCTCAGATCATCAAGAAATTGATGAACTGTGGAAGGAGGCATTTGCCACCTGTTCATCCCTACCCAAGATTTGGAGATGGTCGAGAAGTCGTAGTAGATCATGACAAGAACTAGGAAGATGCTCCAAACTGATCGTTGTGGGTATAGAGAAGCTCTATATCATAAACTCTGGAGACTCTAGGAGTAAGTGAAAAAAGGAAAAGCTCAATCCCAAGAGGGTCTACGAAGAATCAGAGCGTTGCTGACATACAAGGAAGAAATACAAAGGAAAAATTTGTAGATATTCTTTAAGGAGTGGTGGGCTGACAAAGCGGACAAGCCCACCAAAGAGATGTGCAACATTCTTAAAAGGAAAAAAAAAACAAAGAATCGATCCCCTTATTGCTAGACTTAAATGGAGATGTATGCAATATGGAAGAAGAAAATATCAGAATCATTTAAGAACATTTTACGAGACTCTTGAGGATCTTGACTCCCCTCTCCCCTCATAGATAGGATTGCATGGAGGCCATCTCTCGGGTATCCTCTCATAGGATCCCACACAACCTTTGCGCCCTACTTGATGCCCCTATCTTGGAAAAAGAAATCATTGAAGTCATTGATGCCCTTCCCAGTGGGAAAAGTCCGAGGCCAGACGGGCTCACTAATGAGTTCTTTAAGTCCTTCAAGTTAGTCATGGCCACTCCTCTTTGTTTGGTTTGGCAAGAGGTGCTCAAAAAGGGAAAAATAACAGAATTGAGAACTGATGTCTGATTATGATGCTTCAAATAGGATATAAGATCATTGCTAAAGTCATAACCAATAGAATTTTTGGCCATCTGAGAGTTTGGTTAAGCGAGGACCAAAAAGGTTTTATCAAAGGCAAGTCAATATTGGAAGCCATAATTGATATTTGGGAAGGTCTCCACTTCGTGGATGAGTCAAGACAAGATGTGGTTTTCCTCAAGATCGACTTTGACAAAGCTTATGACAGGTTGGATTGGGACTATCGTTTGCAATCTCTTAAAGATCTTGGTTGCAGTGAGAAGTTCACCAAGATGATCTCGACCTTTTGGGAAATGTGTCGACTCAAATTAATGTTAATGGCCATCTTTCGAAGGCGATCAAATTAAAAAGATTGATTAGACAAGGGTGCCCATTAGCTCCCCTTCTCTTTGCCTTCGCCACAGAAGGGCTTAGTCAGGAGGTGGAACAACAAGTGGAAGTTGGTAATATCAAAGGCCTCTTGTTGCCCCATAACCATGGCCAGATCACTATGAGACTTTTTGCCGATGATATGAATGCGTTTGTCCACAATGCCTATACCAACCTAGCTATGTTTTGGAGGTGTCTGGATACTTTCTGTGAAGTCTCTAGATCCAAAATCAACCACTGAAAGACCGCTTTTAGAGCTATTGTTGAGATCCGACCCGAGCTTCTCTTTGAACATGGCTGTCAAAACATTCCTGTTAGCTGTATATATTGTTGTTTTTTTGCACCAATTCATTTGCAGAGTAGCTGTTTCATTTCAAGAGATTTTGCAAGGGAGATGTAGAATCATTCAGGCATCTATCTCTAGGGGATCTACTATTTTGGAGGAGGGAAGAAGGTGTGCGGGCTATCTCTGAGATCATATCATGGAGCAGTACAACACGAGCACCGAGGAAAGAGGTAACGAAGGCAGAGAGGAGGAATGAGGTGCAATTGTGGTAGCAACTTTGTCCATGGATGAGCAGTGCGTGAATGCACTTGTTTTTGATGTGGTTTGCTGGTGCTCGCTTCAGTAGTTGCTCTATTGTGCATCAAAAGGGGGGATACATATATGATTAAAAAAAAAGAAAGAGATCAAAGAAAAAACAAGGGGAAAATAAAAGGAAGGAAAAAAAACTTGAAAGAGAAAAAAAAGAGAGAAAAAATCACACACAAAGAAAAAGTACTGGAAAAAGTAAAAAAAAAATGAAAAAAATAAAACGTATTTAAAAAAAAAAGAGAAAAAAAAAAAGACAAAGAAAAAAAAAAGAGAAAAAGTGTGCACGTGCATAAGGAGGGGAAGTGGGGTGTCAGGGGGGTGAGAGGGAGTGGGAGAGAAAAATATGTGTGTGTGTGTGGGCGTCTCCCTTCCTCTCACTCTCTCTCTCATTTTTGTTTTTATGTGTCTCTGCAGGTACGGAGACTCTGGCAACAGATCGAGGAAGGATCTGGAGGGGATTCAGCAACTGTGGGAGTATTGGCCGCATTTCATCAGAGTGGGGAAGGAGACCATCGTCGAAGGGGAGCTGCCAGAGAACAGCGCCAAGAGAGCATTCAGGGGGGATTGCTGGCCTAGACGGGGAGTGCAGAGAGTGGGCATTTCGGATGATTCTCATCTGCAAGGCAGTGGCAAGGGGAGTGGTGACAACGATGGCAGGAGGAGCTGATCTCTGTGGGCTAGGGGACAACTGAAGGTCGAGGGCAGTCCTGGTCCTTTTGGGGGTTGCATGAACCATCACGGTTATGTGGGGCATCATCTCTTTGCGGGTACTTCACATCTCAGAAGATGGGGGGGAAATAGAGCTGGACTCGGCCAGTAGGACACTCTTGGTTCTTGTGGGGAGGAGGGTGCAGGTTCAACAATCAGATTAATGATGAATGACAGAGGAAGGCACAGGTAGAGAGGCAAAGCCCAGTTATTGGAAGCTCAAAGTGGTCGAAGGGAGTCCTCTTTATGCTACATAGTTTACTCAGAATGTGAACAGTTTCAAACCATCCACAATATTCTCTTTAGTCATCTCATGGTGCTTTGGTTCTTAACAGTGATGTGGGAGCCTCAAGAGGCGATGAGAGGATGCAGAGGTGAAAGTGACATGCAGAAGCCTTTGTGTTTTTTGAAGGGAGTCCTTGACTGCGGAAGTTCCATGTAGAACATTCTTTCTGTTAGAGGGCCGTTAGAATATTGTGATTATGCAAAATGGGCACATTCCTTCGTGGCAGAAAGGTCTTTCACGATCATCATCATGTGAATGTTTGTAGGATTGGCAGATGATCTCGATGAACAGCAATCATTGGAACATTGAACTGAGTAAAAGAATGAACGGTCTGTTAATTCGCGAGCTTCCGTAGGTTTTGTTCCATACATTACTGAAACAGTTAAAGATACTCTCAAATGATGTGGAATCTGTGGAGTTAACCAGAAAAGCGCATATAATGTTGAATCTATGGGAGATTTGACCAAGATTTTTAATGTGTATGTATGCTTGCCATGGGTGTGCTGGCAGATGTCACAAACTCTGACTTCTCAAAATAACTATATGAATCTTATGAGTATTTACATGTGGGATTTCAGAACTTTGAGGAGTGTCAAGTATGAATCAATCACATTTGGAGTTGATTGGTGATAATGTAGAGCTCTCGATGAGAAGATATTGCCTCACTGTGATGGTATTATGATACGGTACTTCAAAATTGTATGCAGTGAAATCTCCTAGGTTGCCCATATAAGTCCCAAGGTGAGACATTGTAATTACTCAATGTTGCTCTCCTCATCTTTGATTTTGGTAGATTTCATTGAATACATGTGCCCGAAGTGCATCGTATACCCATAGATCCTAAATTTCAGGAAGCTGCCCCAGTCACTTTTTGACCGACCCTCCTTTCTCTCTAGTTTTGTCAGAAGTTGTACCAGCCCACTCTTTCCCCCCACTTTCTCTGCCATCATTTGACAGCCAGTTCCCCCCCACTCCTCTGACTACTTGTCGCTTCCCCCACTCTCCCTTGTTTTCCACCCCCACGTGCATCTCTAAACCTTGTCACCCACGTGTGGTCAAAGGGTGTCTGACCCCTCCCCATTCTATAAAAGCTGGCACTCCTTGGCCAGTAAGCCAGTTGGGTGGGAGAAGGGGGGCTCGATTATTGAAGAACAGGGGGGGGACCAATAGGATCTCACTAAGAGAGAGTGGGACTGGGATACTGCCGACTGTCTCTGTAATTGATCAAAAGGAGAATAATAGCCTATCGAGCTCAGCCAGGGAAGTTAGGGAGTTAGGAAGTTAGTAGTAATGTAAGTTAGTTGATTGGGGGGGTTCGAAGAAAGAAGGGGGGAGACTCATTTTTCTGGCTATTCTTTTGTTGTTTGTGGCTGTGTAGGTGTACATGTGGCATTGCGAGCTCGAGAGTTGTGCTTCGCATGCTGAGAGGAAGACGATAATGGATAAGCTTAGAAGAGAGGGAGATAGTTTGGTAGTTACTGTTGCGAAGGGGCTTTGAGCAAAGGAGGTCCTTTATGGTCATTTCAAAGGAAAGATAATCCCAGAAGGGCAGCATCGACGGCAAAAAAGGACAGTCAGAGAAGTTCGGGGAAATATCCATAGAACCAAAGTTGTTGTGGTTACTATTGAAGAGAAAAGGACTGCTGCAGATGCACAGGGTTCTCCTCAAAAGGCATCCATTTTGGGTCGAAGCATCTTTGAGGAAGCTTTAGTAGGAGAGATGCATTAGAAGGTGTTCCAAAGTCAGAGCTGAATATGCACTTCCTCAGAGTTTCCTCCAGTATGTTAATCTATTGGTGGATATTGGTGCGGTCATTATTCTGTATGAAAGAGAATTACAATGCAACTCAGCTGATGCAGTGCAAAACTCCATGAGAGGTTTGGTTGATTGTGGTTATTCTTGAATGTCTTGACTGAGTGGGAGTTGGAAGAAATTAGATTTTGATGCGACGTGATAAAAAGTATAAAGATCTGAAATTAGCTAGGAGTGGAAAAGGGTAAAAATAACTTTTTTTTGCATAGTTAGATAACTGTTGTAGGATTGATGTTAGATGTATATGATGGTCCCTTGCACGCTTTTGTGTATGCATAGAAAAATTATGGATGGATCATTTATTAATGATTTCTACACTGCACAACCTTATGTTTTTGTGTTTGCATGATCGTAAATGACAACATTGAATTCAAAGTCAGGTGATGAAAGATTGCCATGTGTTATATGCTCATATAATCACACGATTGGCTGGACATATGTATTCTTAGAGTAGGAGTCCTTTTAATGCACTTTGTAGTTGCATACATACCACGCCTACTGTATGTGAGCTTGGGTAGGTGTTCTAACATGAAAAGTATAGGAGAAGTGACATTTGGGTTGAACGGGTTTTTTGAGAGGATGAGAAAGCTTGGATGTGGTGTGTCGCATATGGAAATGTGGTCGTGTGCATGAAAATGAGAGTATAAAAGAATGTGTGGGATTCCATTAAGGTCTTAGTGAGTCTTTGGTTGAATGTCTACGTGTGACGGAGTTAGGAGTCGAGTAAGTGTGTGCAACAAAGAGAAATGGAGTATGTGTGATGTACTACTCATGTGTGTGCAGATGTGGGACTTGTGACTAGCTGAACTTGTATGAGTGTTTGCACATTTTCTTGGGTTAAATGTTTGTCTAAACAGTTAGACATAAAGTGCATGCATGTGTGCAAAGATGGAGTGCGTGTGGATGAAGAGACAGAGAGAGTTATTTCGATTGTGGAGGTGGTATGTGTGAAGAGTGAATGTGAGGAGAGGTTGAAAGTGAGAGCGTAAGAAAGAAAGTGAATAGGATTAGAAGAGAGAGAGAGTAGTAGCAAGACAGAGAGAGAGGTATTGGTAGTGGAGTGAAAGTATGCGAGTGTGTTAGAGTATTTGTGTGTGAGTGCATTGTAGTTGGATATGCGTGAGTGTGTGCGAGTGAGTGAGAAAGGGTGGAAGGGAGAGAAAGAGTTAGTGGGAGTAGTGGAAATAAAAGGTGGGTAGACTAGACTCAAGATAGGAAAAGCGAGGGAAAGATTTGGGGATGTGTGTGCACTGTGCCATATGTGAGAAAGAGGCACACTGAAATCCAAAAGTGGAGAAGAGAAATAGAAGGTGAAAAATAAGCACAAAAAACGAGTGCGTATATGGCCATAAACAGAACTCTCCATGCAAAGAAGGCAATAGGATCAGGATCAAAGTTGTCAAAGGACCAAAGAATAATCGAACAAGATTAGAAATGTGGGCCACAACGGACCTCATTGTGGCTTGAGGGTGAAATAAACTTGGCAAGTTACAAGAAACAAAGCAGAAATAGCTAGATGTAGGTGCAATTATTTGCACGTTCTCCGGGCTTAAGACCTTATCCAATTCCTCTAGGCCAAAAAAAACATGTTTATGTAGCACAACAATTTAATGAGTCTTGAAATCTCTAGGATACAAGTGCAAATCTTTGTTAGAATTGGGAATATTTGGATTTTCTTTTTGTCGAACATCTACAAGCTATATGTGAATGATTTGTTTCTTTAATGAAGAAAATGTTATAACTTAATGTAGAAGGTTTGTACCAAAATCTGCTTTTAATGAAGAAGTGTTTGGAAGTCCAAGCTCAAAGTGCATAAAAGTTTCTATGCTTTGACTTTGATTTTGAGTCAAGGTGAAAGAAAGATTGGAACTTGGATGTTAGTGCAACAACTTAAACATATTAGGACTTTGTTGAATGTTTGATAAATCATACTGAAATTGTATGATAATGGATAATGAATATGTCACTTCTTGTGACTCTATGATTTGTGATGAACCTCAAACTCAAGTGCGACCTGACCCTAATCCTTCCTTCCTTGTGATCCAATTAGGATTTTGGAATTCATCTTTGACATCTTGCTCTTGCATGAATGCACAATGCTCTTACCATTGAAGCGTAAATATGATTCACTGTATTATAATTAGGCACTCACTAGTGACTTTTAGCATTTCCATGCACATGAGAGATACCCAACATATAGGCACGGATTCCCATGACACCACTTCCCAATGCTTCTTGCCAAGATTAGACATATATCTACTCACAACTCCCACTACAAATGCTTTGACTTAAACTCTATCATAGGATAACTTTCACTCTTGTCACTTGATGGGGGTTACTTGATTCATCATGTTGCATTTTCTTGTATATTGTGTAACATGCCATATTAGGTGGGAGGTATAGTTTGTATACTTACACTCAGGTATCCTTTATTATTCTTTATTTTTTCTCCCTTAGTTCACTTTGGCCATATTGACCTTTAGTGGGAGATTATTACCATAAGTGTCTATGTGCACAGAGATGGAAAAATACAGAGCAAAAATATTCACCATAGAAATCCTAATTACTTTGGAGATCCATTTTACTTTGGAACTTTTGTGAGATCTTAGTTTTATAGCTTCAAGGCATTGACTATATATGATCTATGTGATGCTCCGCCATATGAGAGTAGAGTGGGTTATGTCACGTTTTGACATTAATGGATTGTGGTATTGATTTACTTTATGCAATTTCATCTTTGATTTGAGATCCTAGTTTTGTCAGTGCATGTACATTGACATTTTCACCTTCTTTTGTACTATGATACTTGGATATGACTTTATTTGTCGATCATATACATTTATATGAGAGATTGATTGGATATTTGGTTGTTACTTCTGTTTTTCTTGTTTTCTGTGCAAGTACATGATCCAAACTAGAGCCTCAATTGTACATCTATTTTTCACTTAGATTGATAATTATGTTAGCATATGGTCATCAAATTGATATTTTATTTGCTTTTATGATTATAGGCCTATGTGGATGTCGATTCCCACATGTTTCTTTGGCTATAAATTCCATTTTCAGCTATTAGTTTCTTGGCATGTGTAGTTTTCGTTATCTATGCTTGGATTAGTGAACGGTGGTGATTGGTTATTCCTTCTTCTTTTACTATTGATGATCTTGACTTGATCACATAGTTCGCAAGAATTACTCTGCTAGATTTTTCCTAAGACAATTCACATCTAGTTATGGTCATTTTGGAGACTTGGCAAGCAGGTTTATGCTCATGATTTTATGTGCATGCTAGATGCATAATTATGTGATATGTGGTTCACATGTTTTCTTCTCTAGCAATACATTTTTTATGTGAGTTATGTAGATGAATTTGAATGTCTAATCCTATTGATGATAGAGTATCTTTCTAGTCTCTTGTGACATTACTAGTCTCTTGGTTTGCTAACATAATGCCTTCTCATTTTGATGACACTTAGTTTCCAAGATGGAAAGATTAGACATTGGTTCCTATAGATTTACACATGTATATGCATAGAGCTGCACAAAGGCCTTGTGACATGTCTGACTAGGTATGCATGTATGAGGAACAAATTTTCTATGTGTTCAACAAAAGCACAATGAGCCCTGTGTGAGTTTAGAGAAACCATAGGTACAATGAGATCAATCAAAACCCCTAGTATTGATAGTTTATGTTTTCACTTATGGAATTTTGAAATATGAGTTTATTTTGTTGAGATTTTAATGTGATTTGTGCTTTTATTTATCAGGTAAAGGTTTGTGAGGCATGGACATATTCAGACACATTGGGCATGATTAGAGAGATTATTTATTTAATTTATTTTTTAAATGAACCACCCATATTCCATAAATAAAAAAAAATAATGGTTCAAGATAAGGATCACTATAGAAAGAAGCTTTTTAGATAAAGAAAAGGCATACCATAGAAGTGAGCACCTTGTTCCTCACATGTCTGCTTTTCTTAGCTCCCACTCTCATTGTAACTTCTATCTTTGGATGTAATGAAAATCTATAAATAGACACAATTTGGAGACTCTCCCAATAGAATGCATGGTGGCACGATGGACCCAATACTATCTTTTGTTTTTCCTATTGCATAGCTTTGTTTTTATGTGATTTGGATATCATATTGTCTCTATGTATGCCTCACTAAGGATCTTGCAATAGAGTATAAATGAGCTTTCTATGGTTTTTAAAGATTTTCTCACTCCCTTTACTCTCATTGTATGGAGAGGATCCACTAGAAAAGATGTTCTTTTTTTTATCAAGACTAGGGTCATAAAGCTCATCCATAAGAAATGATTCAAGGATGATCTTACTAATTGGAGACCAATCTCTTGTCAAACTTCTATATATAAAATCCCTTCCTCTACTCTAGCTAGGATATTGAGCCCCATTATGGAACAAATATATGATTCCTAAGCAAAAATGGTTTATAAAAGGGAGATGCATCCTTGATGCCATAATTTGTTTCTTTTGGAGGGTATGCATTGTGCTAAGGAGTTAGGTCAAAATGTTTATTTCTTGAAAATTGACTATGACAAGATCCATGATAGGATAGAATGAAATTTTGTTCTTTGGTCTTTGCATGACATTGGTCTATAGAAGATCTTTATTAAGTTTCTAAACATCTTGTTTGGAAATGCCTTCTCTAGGGTTTCCATTAATGGTGCCACTTCTAAATCCCTTGGACTTCTCAGATCCATTAGATAGGACTTCCCTTTGGCTCTCCTTCTCTTTGCTATTGCCAATGATGTCCTTGGATGATTTGTTAGAGATTGGATTTCTACTAAGAACATTTAAGGTATCCATATTCCTAGTTCTCCTAATTGTCTTGGGTTGCAAATGCTTAGTGAGTTTGAGTAAAATAATATGATTATTAATGCTAAACTTGACTTTAACAAAATGTTTCTCATGATTTCTTGTCAAGCTTTTGTTATGCTAATGGATCTATTGTGATTCATACCAAAAATATCCTTTAAAGTGTCAAAAATTGTGTTTCTCAATGTATTATGGAACTTGGGTGTGAAATTATTCAAGAAGGCATTGTTTTCAGGCTTTCAAGAATTCCTATGGGTTTTGACATTGTATTTTCTCAAAGATGGGATTGGATAATGGATACGTTTCGAAAAAACTCTTTCATTGTTTTGCCTATCTCAAATTTTTATCCAACATAATTTTTGTTTAGATAATTATGTCTTTGCTTGCATTATTTATTTCCTTTTCGTTGGAAACCTACCAAGAAATGCATTAGTCATGCTCACATGCTTGCTAGAAGTTTTTTTGTTTTTTTTTGGGGGGGGAGGGGAAATGCCCAAACACAAAAAATATCAAAAGTGTCCTAGAAGATGTATTGTTTCCCTAAGAAATTAGGAGGATTAGGTATTTATTTTCATTTGAAGTTGGCAAAAAAATTTTTCTCCAAATGGATTGCTAGATCTCCATCTTCTAATGATTTCTAGGCCATTATTTTAAAAGGAATCTAATATGTTTAGTCTTGCAGGTTATAAATATTGTTCTAACCAAAAATTTTCAAAACTTATATGATCTCCTCTTCAATTAGAACCTTTGGGTAGCACCTAATAGAAGGTAGAAATATGGTAAGCATTGATACCACCATTGGGAGAGAGAAATCACTCCTCAAGGATTCACTCCTCTATAGCACGTAGAAGCATAAATAAGCTCATAACCTTACAAGGATCTTTGAAAGCTGGATTTTAAGTGTGAGTTACTCTTTACTTAACCACATTAGCATACTTTTAACTTTTGCACACATTCAATACATGGCATTCACAAATTTCTGCACATGTTATCCTCATTAGGGCAAAAAATGAACCCTACATGGGCCTTCTAGATAAAGGAGTGATTAGTGATGGACCAATTAGAAGAGGGTAATGGCCACAGTCTATACCCTATAGATTAATAGGCTAAAAGTGGAAGAAGGGAAAATATTCCCTTAGGTTCAAGGTTGTCTTCTAGAGAGAAGAAATCTCATAATTAGGATGGGCCCAAAAATTCAAAACTTTTTAAAACTCGTAAAACTCATCATAATACCATTAAATTGCCCCCTATCACTTTTCAGGTTCAAAAGTGCTAATCTTCACTATTAATTCAAGATCCATTCATGATTAGAGCTCAAACAAGTGATTTTTTCAAAATAAATAAAAAAAACTCTCTTTTGCCTACTCAAACTCCCATTTTTATACCCAAAACCTAAAAAGTCATATTTTTCACCTCTATTCCCTCCCTATCATAGGACAAAAGATATTTTTCTCCTCCTACATTTCCCATCCAACCTCTTCAACAACTACAATAACTCGGACTCCCATGGAAACATCCAAAGCTCATAGGCGACCAAAAGACGAAGTTCAGACAATGGAATGCAACAACATCAAAACAATGGAAGGAAGTTGGATTCCATAAGAGTTTTTCAAAGATGCATGGGCGTACATGTAGCCATCTAGATTTGGTCCTCATCGTGTTTGAGATCGTGAAAATTTGGATCTTCATTAGAAGGGTAAGCTCTTAGGCTTATGCATTGTGAGTATCTCTATATTATTTTCGATGTTTCATGGTGTCGAATGTCTTGCTTAGTGATCTCAAGATGTTTTCCTTTGTTACGAGCATATTTCCTTCTAGTTTAGTGGAAGAGAAACCACTCCATAGTCTTATGGCCACTTTCAAAGCATTACATGCAAACATTGGGACATTAATGTTTCTAGATGTACCTCCTGCTAAAATCATTTATGAAAGGATCTTCTTTTACACTCACAAATACATTGTTCCTTCTAGATTATGATTATGGAAGGTTAGAGATTATTAAAGTTGATTCTCGTCTCAGTCTAGAGTGACCAAAACCTGATTTTTGGTCCATATCATCTTTCAAGCATGAGATGGTAATGAACATACATAACTCTTAGAAATTCACACGAGTGCCTTGATGTAGGTCTACATTGGACTCTACTATTCCATTGCTTTCTATTCATATTTCAAGGTCTTCCTCTTGTAGAAACTCCTCCAATGTTCCTGTGTTAAGATATCACATATGAGGTAGTAGGTTTAATAGGAGAAAACTTGGGTTACATAGAAGGATTGTTGAAAGAGGATAGATATCATTGTAAAATTGCTCACATAGGTAAAGGTTTTGCTATTTAAAACATTGTACCTCTTTTTATGTTAGATTTTACTATGATAATTGGATGTGTAAACTTGGAGAGTGGATACCTTTGGAGAGCTCTGAAGGATCTTTAGTTTCATTTCAGATTAATGTAAAGTTACCCAACAATGATATGGAGGTGGTTTTAGTTAATCACCATTGGAAATTAACTTGACAAAGCACTTAAACAAGGTAAGAGTTGGATTCCATTCATATATATCTTATTCTATCATTATTGTTCATGAATTTCATAATGTTTTAATCTATTATGAAATGTCCGCAGATTGGAAAGCTATTGGAAGAAAAATTTATTGTCCTCATATATTGGAGCATGGATTGGATTGAAATCTCATCGTCACAACTCTTTTGCCACATTGTTATCATTTTTTATGTAAAGATAATGCAAAACCTGTGTAAACCTATTTTGGCAATGAGAATATTTTCACATTTGCTTTAGGAGGATTTTGGCCACATTCTACTTGTAGCTTGTAAGAACATTCTTGTTGTTCATTTTCTTTGTTGTGATGCAAAATGTTAATTTTTTCTTACTAAAACTTACTTTTTTTTTTTAATTTATGAAAAGTCACTTATGTTAAAAAGTGGTGTTGATTACTTCAAAATCCTAGAGAATCTATAAAAACGAGTCCTATCTTGTCATTTCTCACTTTTGCAACTATGTAGAGAGTGATACATCAATCCTTTGTGTGTTTGCGAGCTATGGCTTCCACCTTTGTAACTCCCAAGAGCACACACCAAACATTTTTGGAGTTTTTAGAGGATTCCAATTATAAAGGTCAAATTGGCCAATATGATCTTCTCTCCAAGCTTCTTGACCTTCATGGTACCATGCAAATGAATGCAAATGCCTTGAAGGAGCTACTCCAATATATGAAAGTTCATATATTGCATTTCTCTATTGAAATATCACCATATGATGGGAAATGGGTTCCTTGTGACCTTCTCATCTACATTCACAAAGGTGATACCTTTCCTTTCTAACTAGAGGTCGGATAGTTTCTGTAAGCCCCAAGAAGAACTTTTGAACTTGGAGAAACTGTGGGATAGAGTCATGTACTTTGAGAAGTACCCACCTATACTTATCCACAAAATCCTAAATGGTTTGGTTTTTCATACTAATGATAAATGAAGTCTCTAGTGCTCTAGAACTCTCGTTATATGGTACAAAATTGTTATACACCAAGACTTTAAATTCCTCCCATGTAGTGGGCTCTTTCTTGTCTTTCTCAATCTTACACGACCACCTATGGGTAGCATCCATAAAATTATAAGTCGCGTGCTATATCTTATGCCCATCGTCCATGATATGGCATAGAAAAAAGCACTGCTCCCACTTGTTGAGCCATTGCTCAATAGCATCCGCAATCCATGCACTAGTAGAGTTGTGATATCTTGGCAGTTTAAGATCCTTAAGCTGCCATGACGCCTCTCTAATTGGAAAACTCTCTCTAGGGATTTCTAGGGTTTGATGCTTGCATGGAGCATGTAACTCCATTCTCGACAGGTCAGTCCCTCGCACTACTTCCTCTCTCTTGGAGCTATTTACGTGCTCCAAGATATCATGAAGTGCACTCTCTAGTTGTGATATCCTAGCACTCATGGTCTCTATAGGATCTGAAGAGTGCTCAACCATGTGCATATCAATCCTAACTGGTAAAAAAGATCCTCAAGCCATACTAGGAAAGAAGTGAAGTTCTTTTTTATGTTTTGATAGTTTTATGTTTATTTTTGAAAACTGTGTGTGTTTTATGTACACGTAAAGTAACAAAGTGGTCGTGAAAAGTAATTAATCACAAGCTTTTGCATAAAGAAATGATAGAAAAGAAAACTTTTAGTATGCTTCCCTAGTTTTATGCACATGCATGCAAAAATTATGAAAAATTAGACAGCATTTTGGCAAGAAAATGAAAATCAACAAAAAAAATATAACTAAGTGTACTACATGCACTTTCAAGCAAAAGGGGTCGACTGGCACAATATATATACAATGAGACCAAAGGGCACTACACACCCTTGTATAGAACCTTGTGCTTGTGGCACGGTATAAAAGATAATAATGTTGAATGTTCTTATGTCTCCTTGGCAGTACCTGTAAGATAAAACACTACCATCCTACTAGCATGCAAAACATAGAGTGGAACAAACCTATATCCAAACATATCATGCATATGTGAAGTAGAATGCTTGTTCTAAGTGCAAAACCATCAATAAAAAGAGTAGGAATGCATGAAAATCAGAAGAAAACTTATCTTGGAGTTTAAAATCTTGATGTGCAGTTATGTGTAGGTGTTGGAAATGGTTGATTGCAAGAGAAGGACTATTACGACCACCACGTGCTAGACAGATGAATCTCATCCCAACTAAATGCCTCTATATATAGCTCTCTCTAGGGGACTGCCTTCTTGGGTGGATACTAACCATCCATGTGTCAGCCATGTAACTACATGTGCGCCAAGTGTCTCAGTTAACTCGAGTTAACTAAGGTGGATGCTTCTAAAAGGCTCTAGATCTCTTTGGGAAAACTATTCTCCCATGTACCCCATGGGGATCGAACCAAAGACCTCTTCCTTCACATCCTTGAGACTTAACCACTAAGCTAAGTGGATCACTTGTTGACAACAGCACAAGATCTCCTAGTAAGTCTAGACTTGAGATCTTTGGTCATACACATGGGTGACCAAACGGTTTCCAATTTTAGATCTGTCTGAACTGGTCGGATCCTTAGATCATAGGCTTATTTTATTAAATTCTTTCCCCCTTGGAAAATATTTTCATCCTTGAAAATAGAGGTATATAACTACTACAGACAACCCCCGAGCCTCATGTTCTAAAATTGGAAGAATATGGTCATGTTCTAAAATTGGAAGAACATGTCTCATCTCTATGGTGGCATCCCTACCCAAATAATTCAAAACACTATCTCACTCTCTACTTTGATAAAGTGGTCAAAGTACAAAGTAGTGAATGAATAATAAGGTTGGATCTAAAAACATCCTTGGCCAATTCACATGTTTGTGCCTAAATAATAGAGTAATTCTATGATCTAAGGATCCGGCCGATTCAGACGGATCTGAAATTGGACACCGTTTGGTCACCCATATGTATGATCAAAGATCTCGAGTCTAGACTTACTTTATTACATTGATATACACTCTTCTTGAAGTCCCAAGTGAATCTCCATCATCCTTGCATTGAAAAGGTGTTTATATGGGGATAATTGATGTTGAAAATCCGAATTCAAGGATCTATGCATGTTTGTAGATAAATACATTTTGTAGCTTCCAAGCACTGCCAATAGCTCTCCCAGCAAGGATTCTATAGGGAGTGGAATCACTCAATTTGGTTGAGGTTTGAGTGAGATATGGCTATTGGTGGGGAGTCAATCTATACTATTGTAGAGGGCTCAACCATGAAAGCAAGAGAAAATTTCGAAATGGCCTCTCTAAACTCCCTTCTTTAGTTGAGTACATGCACAATCTCTATTTATCCCACGTATCAAGCTCTGAGTGCCCAAAGTGGGTATAAATAAAGCTTCTTCTTAGAGTTTTCCTCAACATCAGGAGAAGAAGAGAATGTATGAGCTTATCTCTACTCTTAACTCATTGAAAGAGTGCTCACGAGCAGCCTTCTATGGGTTTGCTCTATGGTCTGATGGTATTTGCTCAATGTCATGGGTGTGTGGCCCTCCATGGGGGGCTCAAAGCTCCTCATAGGGGGCTTTCAACCTTCTTTTTGCTCCAGCCCTCGTCCTTCATTCTTTGTCAATGGTGCCAAGTTCAGAGATGATGAAGATGATGATGACTCATGATTTGAATGTAGCAAGAAGAAATTGTCACACGAATAATCTAAAAGTCACTTCCCAAAACAAGCTCTGAATACCACATTCACAACTAAAAAATATCTTAAGAACTTGGAAATAAAGACTTATGAATGATGTGTATGCCACTCTCCTCCCATCCAATATATCCTCTTGCATCCAAAATAGCAATGCTCTCAAATGATCTAGTGCCACCATGTGGCCTTCATGCAACACTCATCCCCATTACCATTGAATACCTTAGGATATCCCCTAAGCTTGGGACCTTGGCTATGGTTGGCCCTTGTCCCACACACACATGGAGAGGTCTATGTAGAACAATGTCTAACAATCAACACCATCTTTGCCAAAAAATACAAGATGAGGAAAAATGGAGTAGACATTTGGTTGGGAGGGACCCTAGAGAATGAGTTTTGCAGGGACATTTTGTTTTCTTAGATGTGGATAGTTATTCCATTGACTATGGTTGGAAATGATGAAATTTGGATAAATTCACGTTTTTGGGGAAGCATACTTATGGATTTGATGATGTGTCACACTTTTTGGAGGGATTTTGAAAATATTATCTTTTCAAAAACGAAACTTCAAAAATGAGCTCAAGAGAAGTCACTTCTGACATATATATTAAAAACTTTCAAGTAAATAAACATTGAAATTGAGACGTAAAAAAAATAATAATTTACTTATTCCCATACATGCTTGAGTTTGATGATGTGGAAAGTAGGTCCCTTCATCTCTCTCTAAAATGAAGAGAGAGAGAGAGGAGCCTAGTAAGTCTTAAAAAAGCCTACTCCAACCTACTAAAAAGTGCCTTATGCACTTTTGCCCTTAAACAACAACAAAACTAGGCTAAATCCCTAAAAATTATGGATCCTTACAAAGCCCATGTAGGCTTCATTTTTTTCGTAATGTTTCATAGAGGCTAGTTGGGCATAATTAAACATGTACCAAAATAGCACATATAAGCAAATTCAACATTGCACAATCATGATTACACTCTACAAAATCATATCTAGGTTATCACATTTTAATATCAACAATGCAACATAAGCATAACCTTTTGCAAGTTGACAATTTTTGCTTTTTGCAAAGTTTAGACATGTTCGAAATCACAAACCTTCAACTTTGACCATTTATAAAAGTTGCACCAATTATGTTATCGAACTAATTAAACTTAGGCTTAGAAATACATTCCCTAGACTATCAACTAACACTCTTAAGGTCCAATGTAGGCCTTTACAATGATTCAATAGTTGAATTTCAAACTTGTCCAAAAATCACAAACCTCCAATTTTGGCCACTTATATGAATTGCATCAATTACGGCATTGAGTTAATTTAACTTTTACTTAGAACTAGACTATCAATCCACACTCTTAACATGCAAATACAACCTTTGTATCAGTTATAAAGGCATGTCCAAAATAGGCATTTGCAATGATTGACAATTTGCTAGTGGCTTCAACTAGCCTTCCTACACTTCAACATAACATCTTGTTATCCAATAATATATAATAAAAACTCGTCAAATACCATTACTCAATGCCTGGGATGTGCATACGCCTCCATGATTCTTCACAAGAAAGTAGGATCCTCAATCCTATGTGCACACATAAGAACCATCCAAGTGACTTGTATACTTAAGCACTACTCCATAGACCTTCACGCATCAATGTGTATGCTCACTTAGCACATGAAAAACATATCTAAAATCACATAAAAAACAACCCGCAAGTCTATTGAGTTCCACATCATTGACCAATGTCCTCTATTCATGATAGATCATAATACAGAAACATATGTAGAATCATATGTACTTTCATATAGAGCAGCCCGCAAGTGTATGCACATATTTGTGAGTCTCTAATCAATGTTCTATCACATTTGGATACATCTACATGTCATATAAGAGTAGAAAATGGTTGTACACTCAATTAAACATTCACAAAAGCTGAAAATAGTTCATTGCTAACAATGAGAGAGAGAGAGAAAGAGAGTATATATGAACATAAAATCTTAATGAGCAATCTATACAATGAAGATATACATCATTATCACTCCATAGTCTATGTGAGGATAGTGAATACTTCTCTACACAATACAAATATTTATAAAATTCATTACAATGACAAGGAGGATGATATGGATACTCTTACTACTGAAAGGAGATCAAAGAAGTAGTGGGTTGCTCTTCTCTTTATATAGGGTGTAGAGAGTGGCACTTAAGAGGGATGAGGAGGTAGAGTAGTTAGAAATAGAGATTCTCTCAATCACAAGTGAGTACATGGCTCCACATCCTCAATATTTATTACTCTAAGTCCTTGCACATGAGTTGATAGTACTTGGCCTTAATTTTCTCTAAAAAATGTACGGCTTTTTGGTTAAGCTTTTGAAATCTTCACGTATGTTTTCAGTTTTCTCTCTTTGACTTTAGCTCTTTTTATAAAGTAGGCTCTAATTTAAATAAATAAGAGATGTTTCTCTTGCTCATGCATACTAGAACTTATTACAAGTGAAAACTAGATGATGCAAGTAACTTTATGAAGTGCAAAGTTGACGCTAAGCTTCACAAATGAAGCTTGTCTAATTTTCAATAGCACCTTGTGAGCATGTGCAATGACTGGATGGTGTTGAAGTTGTTTGTTGTCCCTACTTCTTTGATTGATGAAATTTTTTTTATCTTGCGTGGATCCATTTGGACTTCCTTGAGTGCTCATAGAGCTAATTGCTTCCTTTCCATGAAAGAGAAGAAAAATAAAAAAGTATGGCTCTAACACTTGGAATGGTTTTTTTCTCAATGAGTTGGTGAGAAAAGACAACATTCTTTCCTTGCCTAATTTATCTCGTGGTTATAAACATGATTTACTCAAGCATAAAAAGGTCCATGAGAAGGCTTTTGCTAAATTAGTGTTCTATAGAGAAGTCAAGCTAGCCAAGAATATGCCAAAGAATTTCAGGACTTAGCAGGGCTCTATTAAGTGCATCATAGACATAAACAAGAGGAGGTGGCACATTCAATGGAACTACAAATTTCAGTGCATATGTGTTGATTTATTTCATAGTGATGTGTGTAAACACACTAGGACTACTAGGGCACTTTTTTCCCCCTTTATTAGATTTCTTTTCCCTTGGCTTGTATATACACCCATAACCCTAACATGCCACTCATTTTTGTACATTTGTTTGGTAATACATTCAGTATTGTGTGTTGTGCTCGAAGATTCTTCTTCTTCCTTGTGTTGTTCACATGCTTTTGCAAACCTCAAGCTCCAACAATTGGTATCAGAGCAAGTTGTTGCTTCATCTAGGGTGTTTTTGACACCCCTCAAGTCATATGTTACATTTAGTGTCCAAGTGAAGGGCCAAATGGCCACGAACACTTCTTTGTATATGATATTTAATAAAACATATAGTCGCCTGGTCAAACACAGACTATAAGTTGGATTGAATTTGTAACACCTAAGAAGTCTGTCTTCATGCTCCCTATGTACTATGTTTTTCTACATATTCTATAGCCTCTATATGGAGTACTGTGTGTGGCCCTAGAAGCTTGATTTTATAGTCTAAGGACATCGTCGTGGAGCTCTCGAGAAGGAGGGTGCACTATGGTGCATCTCCAACAGAATACTTCACTGGTATCAAAGCATTTCGATGCAAAAGATTTGTTCCTTTTGTGGCAAAACAAGCACCCACCCACCCACCCAAGGAGTTTGACTAAGGCGGCAACCAAGGCATAGACCTTGGCATACCTTGTCATCCAAGTCACCGAAGTCCCTATTGGCACCGTTGGCTACACGTGAGGGAGGATCTCAATGATCAAGGACGATAGAGGTTCCCGGTACTTCCCGAGAGATCACCCATCCCAGTATTGTTCCCCTTGGAGCTTGCTTAACCATGGCAATATCTTGCCACTAAGCTACACTCTTGTGGTGTCTGAAGAAGGGGAAATACTAAGGTTAACATTACCTTGAACATGTTTTGGTCCCTCAAAGCTTCATTCTTTGCTTTCAAAGCCTATTTTTGAAGCATTTTTGGGGTGTCTTTTGGAGCCATTTCGGAGTACTTTCGCACAGAGTTCTCTTCACACAAGTCCAAGAAAATCAAGAAGAGTGTTCTTTGTACTTCTTCGACAATAAATATCAACCGTTGGGGCTGTGTTTTCAGCCACCCTTGTAAAACCACAGGTTTCTCGAAAGGTTTTCCGTTTTGGCAGGAGCAGCTGCTGCAAATTGATTTGCGCCTAAAACATCAAAGTTGACACACACTTGCAAGTGTTGTTGTCTAGTTTTTGGGTTGTGCATTCAACCTTTTTTCATCATAATTTTATTGCATATATTGAGCACATATACACCATGTGCACTTCTGTGGATACTGCTTATGTACATCCATGTGTTCATTGATATATCGATTATTTTTTTTGCATAAAGCCTTTTAGTTTGACAAAGAGGGTCGTGGTGAGGTTTTTTTAACTGAGAGACACCCAGATGTCGGGGTCTTTTCGATGATGTAGGTGGAAGACTTACCCAACCTTGCCATAGGAGATGTATGAGAGTTGTTCATAAGTGTTCGGTAAGCCTAGTTGGCTTCTATTGGGTAGCTGATTATATGTAGTGGAGTCAGTGATTCACTATGCAAGTAAACATGTCAGTACTTGCAATTTTATGATATTTTTAACTGGTCATATGCTCATTTTGCAAAGGATATTCTGGAAATTTTTTTCCAGATTTTTGGTTTGGTCAACTATACAGTGGTCGACTTACTCCTTGATACACTTAATCGTGGGTGTTTTTGACTGTTCTAGCTCGATTATCATTCTATTCAATTCTTTATCATCATGGCATCAAAGGTCTCAAGCATATCTGGTGGATCATGTTCTAGTGCCAGTGTTCTGAGGAGGAGCTATAACTTGCAAGGTAAAGACCATTTTGAGATCCGAAAATTTGATGGCACAAACGTGCTCTATGGAAGAATAATTAAAGATGTGCTGATTCAAAGGAGGCAATGGAAGCTAGTAAATGGAATTTCAAAGAACCTTGCTAACATGGATGAAGATGATTGGGATGAGTTAGATGAAATGGCCAGGTCTACCATTCACTTGCACTTGGCAGATAATGTTTACTTTATAGTATTAGACTATGAAAGTGTAGAGGAGCTTTGGAAGAAGTTATGCAATACATATGAAAAAGAGACAGCATCAAATAAAGTGTACTTGATGAGAAACTTATACGAGCTTTGTATGAAGGACACAGATAGTGTTGCTGCTCATCTAAATGAGTTTGATGCTATATTCTCCAAGTTACAGGCTCAAAAAATGGATATGGATAATGAAATGAAAGCAGTATTGCTATTATGCACCTTGCCATCATCATGGGATACGTTTTGCACAACTATTAGCAATAGTGCACTTGGTGGTAAACTTATCTATGATGACATATTTGGAGCACTCTTGAGTGAGGAGGTTTGTAGAAAATCTATGGTTGGCATTGAGAGTGGAGTTGCATATGATGTTTGTGATTCTTACCAAGGAAAGAATCAGCAACATGTCAGGAGCAAGAACAAGGAAAAGAATGGTCAACGGAATAAGAGTAGAAGTAAGTCAAGCAAGAGGGATATTGAATGCCATTATTGTCATAAGAAAGGACATGTGAAGAAATATTGTTATGCATTATGCTAAAGGTAAAGGACAGAATGTTTATGGGCATGTAAAAGAGTTACCTGCACCATCTACTTCAACTAAGAAGATTGAAGAAATCAATGCTATTTCTAATGATGATGATGTGTTGACACTTGATAGCACTGTGCCTAGTGAGGCTCTTATGGCTGATTCTCTTTCCCACACATGGCTGCTTGATTTTGGTGCTTCTTTCCATGCGACACCACATAGAGAGTGGTTCTCTACTTATGCAACAAAGTCTCTTGGTACTGTGAGACTTGGTGATTCTTATCACTGTGACGTTGTCAGGATTGGAGAAGTGGTTGTGCAGTTCATTGATGGTTCAAAATTTTCTATGCATAATGTATGCCATGTACCTCAGTGATCACGTAGTTTGATGTGAGTTGGTCAACTTGATGACCTTAGTTACACGGTGGTCTTCTATGGTCAGTCCTTTTGTATATCAAAGGGCAATATGCTTATTGCAAAAGGAAGCAAAGTTGGCTGACTTTATCCTTTATTTGTATCACAAAAAGAACAGTTATTAGCTATTACTGAACAGCCTATGGCTTGTATTTAACATGGTCATTTGGTCCATATATCTTGTAGTGTAATGGAAAATCTTTCTCGTTCTGGCTGCTTACGTGTGTTATCTTTCTCTGATTTTTTATTTTGTGAGCATTGTGAATATGGAAAGCAAACCAGAAATGTGCATAGAATGCACATTGACTCTTCAATTCAACCTTTAGATCTTGTTTATACAGATGTGTGTGATCCTATGCCCACTAGGTCCTTAGGTGGTTCTCTTTACTTTGTCACGTTCATCAATGATGCTACTAGAAAAGTTTGGGTATATCCTATCAAAACAAAGGATGAGGTATTCCCTACTTTCAGAAAATGGCTTGCTTCCATTGAGACTGAAAAAGAAACTAAGCTTAAGGCTTTACATTTAGATAATGGGGGTGAGTATACCTCACATCAATTCAGCCTTTTCTATCAATCTAGAGGGATTCATAGAGAGTTTATAACTCCTTATACCCCGCTACAGAATGGTGGAGTTCAGAGGATGAATAGAACTATTCAAGATAGAGTAGTTTCTATGTTGCATCATGCAAAGCTATCACAAGGCTTTTGGGCAGAAGCAATATTGACTGCACTTCATGTGATTAAACTTTCACCTAGTACAGCCAAAGATCTGAAAGTGGCACAATAGTTATGGATAGGGAAGCCACCATATTATGATCATCTTCGAGTTTTTGGGTGTGAAGCATATGTTGATATACCCAAGAATTCCCAAGAATCTTAGAAAAACGTTGGACCATAAATCAAAGAAATTCATTTTTTATTGATATGGTCAAGAAGGACAATTTGGATATCGCTTATGGGATCGTGAAACATGGGCAGTGATCAAAAGTAGTGATGTCATTTTCAATGAGTGTAAGATGAATAAACAACCCATTAAAGAGGTTGAAGTGAGAAGAGTGGTGTTTGAGGATACTAGTGCTCTAGTTAGCATGCATAAAAATACTGCACATAGGGACGTTCAAGAGAACGTCTGATCAGATCAGTCTGCACATGTTCTTGTTCAACAACCATTGAGACGCTCTGCATGTGTCTCACATCCGCCTGATAGATATGTTCCAAGTTTATATTTTCTTGTGCTAACAGATGCCGGTGAGCCTTCTTGCTACAAAGAGGCTATGCAAACAGAGGATCATGTCAACTTGAAGCATGCCATGAAGAGTGAGTTGGATTCTATTCACCAGAATGGTACTTGGGATTTAGTACTTTGCCAAAGGGCAAGAAAGGTTTACCACGGAAATGGGTATATAAGATGAATTCACATCAGATAGTGCTTCTCCAAAGTATAAAGCATGACTTGTTGCAAAGGGTTTTAAGCAACAACATGGTGTTGATTTCCAGCAAATCTTCTCTCTAGTGGTCAAGATGACTACCCTGCACATGTTGCTTGGATTCGTTGCAATGGAGGACTTAGAGCTAGTCCAAATGGATGTGAAAACTACTTTCTTGCATGGAGATCTTACATATGAGATCTATATGGAACAACCAGAGGGCTATGTAGCTCCTGGCAAGGAAAGTCCAGTTTGTAAGCTCAAGAAGAGCTTGTATGGACTTAAAAAATCCCCTAGACAATGGTACCAAAAGTTTGATGCTTTTATGAAGTCTCAAGGCTATTCTCGAAGCAATGAGGATCATTTTCTCTACACAAAGAGATGCTCAGATGGCTGCTTGATATGTTTGATACTTTATGTTGATGATATGTTGATTGCTAGGAAGTCCTCTTATGACTTGTCGATTCTCAAAAAGAAGTTGAGTTAGACTTTTGATATGAAGGATTTAGGGGATGCCAAACATATTCTTGGCATGCGCATTACTCGTGATAGGAGTAAAAGATGCATATACTTGTCTCAAAGTGAGTACATATCCAAAGTACTTCACATGTTAAATATGCAGGGTGGAAACGTATTGAGTACACTTTTACCCACATATGTGAAATTGAGTAAGGATGATTGCCCCAAATCAGATGAGGAAAAGGAATTCATGACCAAAATTCCCTATCAGTTTGCTATTGGTAGTCTCATGTATGCTATGGTAGCTACGAGACCAGACATTTCATTTGCAATGGGAGTTGTGAGCAGATATATGTCTAATCCTGGCAAGAAACATTGGGAAGCGATCAAGATGATTTTGAGATATCTGAGTGGCACTAAGGACAAGTGTCTATGCTTAGCTAGAGGGAAAGCATCCATTATTCTTTACACAGATTCTAACTATGCTAATTGTGCAAACAATCATAAGTCTACATCAGGGTACATTTCGCATTTTGTTGGAGATGCTATCCATTAGGAAAAAAAAGTGAACCCTACATGGGCCTTGTAAGGATTCCTAATTTTTAGGGATTAAGCTTAATCTTATACTTTGTTAAGGGGACAAAGTGCATTTAGTAGAGCACTTTTTGGTAGGCTGAAGTAGGCTTTTTTTAGGCTGAGCTAGGATTTTCTCTCTCTTTTGCACAAAGAGAGAGAGAGAGAAACCACTTTCCACCTCATCAAATCCATCCATCTTTATGAATAAAAAAATGACTTTTATGAAAAAGTTCATCTCCATGCTTGAGGACTCTAACCTATGTGCTATCCATGCCAAGAGAGTAACCATACAACCCAAGGACATTCAACTAGCAAGAAGAATTAGAGGAAATAACCCACGACATGTGTATAGGCATCCTTTGCGACGTAATACAATCATTAATAGAAATTTTGTTTTTACCTATATGTTCTTTGTGTCTTCTTTTTTTCTCTCTCTCTCTCTCACTCTCTCTTAGTCTCTCTATCTTTGACTCTCCACCATAAGTGTATGGAAATAACTTTTGCTTCAGTCAGTTATACATGGAGTCCTCAAAGGCTCTTTGTGAATGGGTTGAACCTACATGCATTTGCCTCTTATTTTTTGACTAGATATGTATATGTTGTACCTAATATTGCTCCAGAGGTCATTTTCATGCAAAAAAACCCCTAGCCATAGAAACCCGGGATTCAACACTACAAATTTTTTGTAGGGCTGAATCCCGTGTTTCTATGGCTGGGTTTTTTTTTTCATTTTATGGCCTTGTTTATGCACCCCATGTATAGATGAGATGTTAAGAATGTATAAAATAGAGGTTTAGTCACTCCAGGTAATCTTTGGCTTGCTCAGACTTTAGTGTATAGTTGATGCCACCCATAACCGAGAGAAATTGAATAATTTCATACTATCCTACACTTTGGAGCCCTCATAAACACTAAAAAAGGCCAAAAAAGCCCCAGCCACAAAAATGCGGGAATCAGCCCTACAAAATTTTTGCAGGGCTGATTCCTGCGTTTCTGTGGCTAGGGGTTTTTTGGCCTATTTCATGCTTTTTAAGATACCATAGACCATAGACAACACTTAGGTGATGAGAAAAACTTAAAATTACATAGAACTTGTGGAGACAATGGTAGGTTCAATTTATGAAGCACATTTCATACAAAGAACAAGACAAAATAGGAAAAACAAAAGTTTGCATTATCCAAATATTTACATCATTTCTCAGCTGCCTTCAATTTCTCAACAAGTTTCTTTCTCCTTTGGAGAGATTGAGGCAGCTAGTAAGTCAATGCAGATCTTGATATTACATGGGGGTCTTGCTTTCCCAGCCCATACCTATTTGCCCTAGTACTTTGCCTCTAAAGTTAAGTCCTAATGTAGTTACAACTATGGATTTCCTAACCAAAATGACAGAATTAGTGCCTTGGGTAATTGTACATAGACACAAAATTTTGCTAAGGGCCTTCAAGCACCAAGTCATGAAGTGCGCATCCGGACTGTAGTCTTTATGTATGATCACAAAATCATCCTTTGGCAACTTTTCGATGTAGTTTGCCAAGGATGAACCACTTTCGCGAGAAGCTTGATCCCCATCGGATCTTGCCTATGCTTGTTGCACCAATTTTACAAAGGTATCTATCCCCTTTGGTGCATCCTTCTACAAGACCTCAATTTTCACCTAGTAAACCCTCCACCTACTCATATGTGATATCTTTTAACATGAACATTGTTGAAGTCTCTAGAATTGTGAATATCTGAAATAAATGTACAAAACAATGAACATGAACACACAAATGTAATCCTACAGATCTTGAAACTCTTGTAAATTTCAAAGAGTTGTGTATGTCCATCACCATCTTATGCTTCAAAGATGTTAATGTCCATATATCAGGTTGTGGCCACTCGAACTTTAAAAGAGAATCTACTTTAATCATTTCTAACCTACCAAAATCATTTGATGAAGAGGGTACAACATATGTATGTGTGTAAAAGAAAACTCTCTCACATAATAGATAAGCAGGATGGGCTTGTGGAAAGACTATCGACCCAACATCTGCATGCAATGCTTGGAAAGTACATGTAAAACTATGAAGTGTTTGTTCTTCCACCAAGGTAGAAGGAAATATGTCTGCAACAAGAAACTACACAACTTAACAAGGTATATGAATAAATTTGAACAAAATTCAATGAGTAATACTTATAGTTGATATGATATCTCATTTTGTTTGAGTTTTCCAATTTCATGCTTGACATTGTGAAAACATGTTGTACAATGGCAACAGGTTCACCATTTTTGAGCTTTTTGAAACCTAATAACTTCCCTTTCAAATGAAGATCCAAGTTTCCACGATCTCTTACACGATGAGGACCAACACCAGAGGGTTGCATGTACACCCATGCACCTTTTCAGAACTCATGTCCTAACCAAATTCCTTCTATAGCCTTGATATTGTGACATTTTATCACGATAACCTCATCTTTTGGACGTCTATGAGATTTAGGTTTCTCCATTGGAGTTCAGGCTATGGAAGTGACAATAGGAATTCAAAGAAGAAGATCCACAGAGAAAGAAATGGAGATGCAAGAGCTGCAATGGTGTGCTAGGGAGAGAAAGTAGTGGAAAGAGATGACTTTTTGGGACCTGGGTATGAAAATGTGAGGTTTTGGAGGGAGAAAGTTGTATTTTGAGTTATTTTTGAAAAAATTCACTTTTGTCAGGTCGGTTCATGCACGAATTTTAATTTAGGAGTCAAAAATAGCATTTTTTATCCTAAAACATGGTTGGGGCCATTAAATGGTATTATGATGAGTTTTATAACTTTTTGAAATTTTTGAATTTTTGGGCCCAGGTAAGTTACGAGATTCCTTTCTCTCTCTAGAGACAAAAGCTGAACATAGGGGAATCATGTCCCCTCATCCCCCTTTAGCCTAGTGATTTATAGGCTATAGACTGTGTCCACCACCATCCTCTCATTGGTCCATCACTAATCACTCCTTAATCCAAAAGGCCCATGCAGGGTTCATTTTTTTCCCTAATGCTCTTGGAGATCTCCTCTTCAAGAATGTACAATTCTTTCCACCATAGAAGTAGAGTATGTTGTAGCAAGTGAGGCATGTAAGGAAGCATTGTGGCTTCCTCGTCTTGCTGGTGATATGGGTTTACCTTAGCATGTACCTCATTTGCTCACTGATAGTTAGAGTGCCATTGCTTTGGCTAAGAATCCACCCTATCATGCAAAGGCAAAGCACATTGAGGTGAGGTATCACTTCATTACATATTTCTTAGCCACTGAGTGCATTATTCTTGAGAAGGTTCACACTTGAGATAATGTTTCATATGCTTTGACTAAAGCTCTACCACAGGATAGCTTTCGACAATGTTGTCACTTGATGGGGGTTATTTGATTCATGGTCTTACACAATCACTTATGTAACATGCCCATCAGGTGGGAGGTATAGCTTGTATAGCTTGTATAGCTTGTATAACTTGTAAACTTACACTCAGGTATCCTTTATCATTCTTTATTTTTCTCCCATAGTTACTGTGGCCATATTGGCCTTTAATAGGAGATTGTTACCGTTAGTGTCCATGTGAAAGGCCAAATGGCCACCGACAACTTCTTTATATATGTTCTTTAATAAAACATATAGTGGCCTAGTCAGTCACAGATTGTAAGTTTGACCGCATTGATAACACCTAAGAAGTCTGTCTTCGTGCTTCCTATGTAATATGTTTTTCTGTGTATTCTGTAGCCTCTATGCGGAGTACCGTGTGCAGCCCTAGGATCTCAATTTTCTACTCCGAGGATATCGTCGTGGAGCTCGAGAAGGAGAGCGCACTGTGGTGCATTGCCATCGAAATACTTTATCACAGTCTCAGAATCACACAAAAATTGGTGAGCATAACCAAAGTGATGAGTGTTGAGATATCAAGCTCAACATGTGATGATCCAAGATGACATGTATCACTTTTTCATTTCTCTGACATGTATAATGGTCATACCAGTATATGTCAGGGATACTTCATTGAGCTTTAATAAATTTATCTATCAAGAGTGATGGAACATTTGTTTCTTGCCAGCTCAGTTATTCGCAGATCTTAGGAGTTTCCTTATGCACTATTCTTTATATATTGCACTTGTTGTATTGTTGTTTAAAGGTCATCCTTGTACATTCCTTTTAAGTCATAGAAGAAGAAGAAGAAGCATAACTAGATCATTCTTCCTTGCCTCAATCTGTGTGTGTGCTCCTCTTTGTTTGTGAGAGTGTGTGTGTGAGCTCTCTTCCTTATCTCCTTCCTCTTGACATGGTATTAGAGCTACTGTGGCTGTATAGAGCACATACAGAAGATCGATGGTGAAGAGTACACGAGAAGGCATGGAGAAAGTGTGATTTACAAATGACCTCAGATTTCTATGAGAATTAGCCTAAAGGTAGAAGGCTTCAAAATATTGTCATGAGTTATCCCTTTGGGGCCAATCATTTTTCTCAGATTTCTGTTTCAGAGCCATCTCGACCTCTATTTTGAGCCCCAAGGTGGGGCCCATAGAAAAACTTGGTCACTTTGCAAAATTGTAACTTGAATCTTGTTTCTCAACACTCATATATTCCAAATCTAGAATTTCAAGCGATTCTGTGTACTGTTCATACACGAAAACTGTGTTTTTCTGAGATCAAACTCTCACGTCATTGTGGGATAGCATTCAAGCAAAAGTACTGCTTGTAGTGTTTTTGCAGTGTTGTGAATTGCTACAGAAATGGCAAATGCAAATGGAATGAGCCAGCTTATGCGCGATAAGTTGTAAAAGAACAACTTCCATACTTGGAGATTTAGAATGAAGAATTTCTTGATGGGAAAAAGCTATTGGAAGTACACTGAAGGAGAGAATGAAAATGTTCTGTAGTTACGAGAGAGGAATTGGACTACAGACCAGTTAAGAGCATATGAGGAATGGAATAAAGAAACACAAAAGGTAATGTATTGGCTATCTATTAGCATACAAGACAACATGATTGGGCACATAGGATGCCAAGAATATGAAAGAGGCTTGGAATAGTTTGGTCACATTGTATGAGACCAATACAAAGGCACAAAAATTGCAACTCAAGAATGAGCTTCATACATTAGACAAAAAGGGCATGCATGTCGATAAGTGATTACACCCTGAAAATCAAAATCATATGTGAGTCACTTGCATCTAGTGGCATAAATGTAGATGACAATGATAAGGTGGAAGTGTGCTTTCGTGTTTTAGGAGCTGCATATAAACAGTTGAGAACTTCTATACAGACTAGGCAAAATATTCCGAATCTGGTTGATTTGGTGTCCATGTTGATTATTGAACAAAAGAATCTTGGTGAGGACTCAAACTCCCAAGGAAAAGCTAGTTTTGAGCAATTATTCTAAACTCGTAGAGAAAGAAGTAGAGGTAGAGGTTTTGGAAGTGGAAGAGGAAACAATAACCAAGAGGAATGTCAACATCAAAATCATGCAGGAGGTAGAGGAGAGTTTCGAGGCAGGGGGAGCCAAACAAGCCATTGAAATTTCCAAAAAAATGATTCAGGTAATGACAGTAAATGATGTTGGAATTGTGGTAAACCTGGACACTTGAATGTGATTGCAAGTTGAAGAAGGAAAATAACAAAAGGCAGCAAAACAAGTATGCATCCACAAGTGCATATGATTCTAAGAAGTTATTCATGGTTCAACATCATATGATGAATATGATGTCTGCTGATGTCTCGAACGTGAATGGTAATGTCAGGTATGTTGATTTAGGTGCTTCAAATCACATCATCAGTCATGCAAAATGGTCTAGTAGTTTGCAAAAATTACTAGCTTCTAGATATGTTGAAACAGGTGATGACACATCACACCCTATCAAGCATGCAAGAAACATAGCATTTTCTATGGAGGATGGGAAGGTAAAACATCTTGCTGATGTGCTACATGTTCCAAATGTAACAAAGAATCTAGTTTTTGTTGGACAAATGGTTGACCATGGATTACAAGTCAGGTTCAACATTGATTGGTTATATGTAGAAGAGTACAAACAGGATCGACGAAGTGGGTATGATGTTTACCTTAAATATGAAAATTCATCAAATGAATACATCCATGTTTGCGAAAGGTGCAGGAGTTATTGCTGATATAGAGATATGGCACAAACAAATTGGACATGCAAACTTGCATAGGCTGAAATTGATGCAGTCAAAGGACATTGTCAATGGACTACCAAATTTCAAAGTTGCAGAAATGCAAAAGGTATGTGCAACATGTCAATGTGCTAAAGAGTCAAGAGCATCATTTCTTCATGACAAGCATGTTAGTGAGAATGTGCTAGAAATGGTATATACATATGTTTGGGGTCCTACAAAGACCACATCTATGGGTGGTTGTAGGTTTTATGTTACTTTCATTGATGACCATACGTGGAAAGTATGGGTATGCTTCATGAAAGAGAAGAGTGAGGTGTTCACTCACCTCTAGATTTTTACAGCTATGGTGGAAATCTTAGAAAATAATGATCAAGAGGAATAATGCAGCAGAATTAGATCGCCAGATAGAGTAAAGAGAGGCAAAACACTCTGAAACAACTATACACAGATAGAGGAACTGAGAAATCAAAATTCTCTAATTTCCAGCAGTAATGTATATACAACGATGATACTTTCCACTTGTGCGCTTGCCCTATGGAGCTTCAATGGCGATATAGACAGAATCTATGTGCATAGTTGTGATTTCACCTTAGTAGCTAAGCCTGCCTAATCCTCTGATTTATGCAAGATCTTTGAGACCGCCTGATGCTATGTTTTAGGCATAATCGTTTGGATCATTGATGATTTCAAAACATCCATAATTACTGGACTGAGTAAACCATCGAACTAAACACCCGTAGTTTCTAATTGGACCTCTGTACTTCAAGACAAACCATTATAAGTCTAGAGTGGACACCCACCAGTCTTGCCACTGAACAAATGTGGACTACCAACTGGTCATCGTAGTTCTAGATAGGTTGACTACTAAGCTGATCATCATAGTTCCGAACAGGTTGACTACTAAGCTATCATACCTCCAGACTTCCTCCGAGATTCCAAACACATCACCGTGATTCCGGATTGATTGACTACCAAACTGTCATACCTCCAAAATCCTGGACAAATCATCGTGATTCTGGATTGGTTGACTACAAAACTGTGATACCTCTGAAATTTCAGTGTGACTTAAGTATATGCCTTGGCTAGTCTTCTAACTAGACTCATACAGATCATCTAAAACTTTTGCTAATCTCAAGTAGACCTCATCACAAATGTCTGGGCTCTCATAATGGCTTCTCCTCATAATGGGGGCCATACAACTTAGAGCACCATGGATCATTTGTGGTGACATGGGGGTGGAGTATTGAGTATATCTAACACCCCCCCTCATGGTCCACTTGCAGTGAACTACCTACTTGGACCAATGCCAAGATTCAGAAGATCTCAGTAGTTTCTCTCTCTTGAGAGCCTTGGTGAAAATGTATGCTCCATTTTCATCTGTTCAATAATAGCTCAACTCCACAATTCCGTCCTCGATAACTCTTGCACATAGTGACACTAGATTTCTATGTGCTTAGTACCTGGATGACAAATAGGATTCTTGGCAATGGCTATGCAACTCTGGTTGTCACATCTAAATCTTGTAGCCTCCTTTCCTTGAATTCCTATGTTCCATAGGACCCTTCTCAACCATACTGCTTCACATGCAACAAAACATGTTGCTTTGTACTGAGCTTTGGTAGAAGATTGTCCTACAATTGGTTGCTTCTTATTGTTCCAAGAAACAATCATAGTGCCTAGGGAGAAACAATATCCGAAAACTGATTTTCTGGAATCAATATTGCCTACCCAATTTGAGTCACAATATCCACTGAGAGATGATCCTTTACCATAAAGAATACCATACTCAATGGTTCCTTTGATGTACCTGAATATCTACATTCATGCCTTCCAATGAGTTACACAAGGCTTATTAGAGAACCTTCTTACTAATCCAACAACATAAGAGATATCCTCTCTGTTATTACACAAGTAAATGAGACTTTTGACTAGTCTCCTATATCTTCCAATATCCTTCGGAGGTGAAGTACCTTCAATAGATAATTTTGTGTTGACTTCCATCGGTGCAGAGATTTCTTTGCAATCCTCCATGTCAAATGCCTTCAACACTTGCCTTGCATGACTTTATTGCGAGATAAAGATCTTCCCTAGTTCCTACCTGACTTCAAGACCAAAGAAATAATGGATTAATCCCAAATCCCTCATTTAAAGTGCTGAACTCAAGGCATGTTTTGTTTGTTTGAGAAGTGCATCATCATTTTTGGTGATTACAAGGTCATCTACGAGTACAACACCAATTCTCTTCCCTCTTGACTTTAGAACATATAAATTAGCTTTAGAAGCACATCTTTTGAATCCAATATCCAAAAGATACCTATCTATCTGCTAGTACCAAGCTCTTGCAGCTTGCCATACAATTCCTTTTCCAGCTTATGTACTTTGTTCTTTGAATGGGGAGCCTCAAACCCTGGTGGGTAAGACACATATATCTCTTCCTTAAGGTCTCCATTGAGGAATGCTGATTTGACATCCATGTGGTATACTTCCCATCGCTTATGTGCAGCCATAGCTAGTACTAGCCGAATAATAGGCATCCTTGGTGGCAGGGCAAATGATTCACCAAATTCGATGCCTTTGACTTGGCAACAGCCTTGTGCAACAAGTCTAGCTTTGTACTTTTCCAAAGTACCATCAGCCTTGTATTTTAGCTTACAGATCCACTTGGTTTCGATGAACTTGGTCGCTCCACTAACTCCCAAGTTCCATTTTTCATGATATTGTTGTATTCTGTTTGCATAGCACTTCTCCAATCTGGATTTCGGAGTGCTTCTTCACACTTGTCGGCTCCTTTGCTTGTTTGCCAATAATCTCAGCCATCAATGTTGAGTTTACAATATGGGCACCTGCCTATCTCTGTTCCTCTATTCTTTGTGGCTACCTTGGACCATCCGTAATCTATTCAATTGAATGTGGGATGGGATTTGCAGAATCATAGAGCCACCTCGCCCATCGTGGCAATGGCTTTTCCACTTGAATGACAATAGGTTGGTGACTTTTAGTTTCATCGTCCGAGGATGATGCTTCCTTCTCTTCCAAAGAAGGGCTAACTCTTGGGTCAAGTTCATAGTGGATTACTTCTTTGTCTGCTGATAGAGTGAAAGATTTCTTTTCTTCTTCCACCGCATGTGGCTACTCCTCCTTGAACACTACATCGTGACTCGCTATGATCTTCTTTGCCTCCAGGTCATAAATCTTGTAAGCTTCTCTTCTCTTCACAGTACCCTAAGAAGATACATTTGGTGCATTTGGGTTGAAGCTTGTTTCTCTCTTTGTCCAGAATGTTTACATAACACTCACTTTTGAACAGTTTGAAATGGGAAACACAAGGCTTTCTACTAGTATAGACTTCTTGTGGAGTCATTCCATCAAGTACCTTAGTGTATCTATGATTCAGGATGTAAACAGCCATGTTTACAACCTCTACCCAAAAATGATTAGTAGACCTTTGCCCTTCAACATGCATCTTGCCATTTCCATGATGGTTCGATTATGGCATTCAACAACACCATTCTGTTGAGGACTATGCACCGTTGCAAGTTCATGCTTGATTCCTTTGCCCTTACAGAAATAATCAAATTCTGTTGACATGAACTCACCGCCACCATCCGTCCTAAACTTCTTCATCTTTTTCCCTATTTCAATTTCAACAAGTTGAATGCCTTCTTCTGTTGCTTGCCCATCATGCAAGCTTCACACTATTCTTTCATATCTGCAACTAGAGGGAGGTGAGAAACCATATCTTTCTAGTGCATCTCTTTCAGTACCGGGTACCCTATGTGGCCAAATCTCTCATGCCAAAGCTTACTTATGCCCACACAAATTGTGGACGTAAGAGCACACAACTCATACAGGTTGTTGCTTCTTATTCCAGTCCTAACAACATTGTTGTTCCGATTTAGAATCTCAGCTTGTCTTGTTGAAAGACACTTGATGACCTTGATAAGTTATAGAAGCTATCGAGATTAGATTTTGTTTGATTTGTGGAACATACAATGCATCCAAAAGCTTTCTAATGTCCCCATTATAGTTAATGAATGACATCGTACCTTTGCCCTTAGCAAGACATCTTGCATTGTTACCTGCCTTTACCATGATGGGTTCCTCTAGAGGTTGTACGGAACTATAAAGGTCTTTTCTGCTTCTCGTGTGATGAGAGGCACCATTTTCCAATACCCATGAGTCATCTGTAGCTAAATCTTTAGCTGAGGAACACATTTCCTCTACCATAAAAAACAACTCAAGCTCATTTTCAATAGTGTTAACAACCTCCTTGCCCTTACCAATTTTCGAAGAGCCACTCTTCTCCTCTGCCTTCTTATTGCGACAATCTTGGATTCAGTGGCCTTTCTTCTTGCAATGGAAACACTCTCCCTTGAACTTCTTCTCATCCTTCTTCTTTTTGTCCCCATCTTTCGAAGAATCAATTTTGGTACCTTTGGCATTTACCATGAATGCAGCTTCTCCTTTACCACTATCATTCCTTGCCTTGAGCTTCAACTCCTCCTCCATGAGTAAGGCACTGAATTCTTCAAAGGTTAATGGTTTTGGTTTGATCTCAGTATTAAGGGCAATTACCAGACCATCAAACTATGGTGGAAAAATTCAAAGATAACTTCAAGCTAGCTCCTCACTTGACGTTGGTACACCTGCTCCCGCCATTTGATCTCTTAGATTCTTTATGCGAGTGATGAACACTTCAGCAGTCTCCGCTTCGACAAACCTCTATGCTACTAGTTGATCCTCCAAGTTTAGAATCCGTGACTAATTTCGAATTTCATATTGATTTGTCAATATGTTCCAAGCCTCACACGCCTTTTTGGTGTGTTGAATAAGAGTTAGAACCCTGTAAGAAGTACTTGTAACAAGATTACATAGTGCATCCACATTCCTATGCTTCCAAGCACATAAAAGATCAGCATCAAGAGGAATCATTTGTCCAGGATCATTTGAGTCAGGTGTTTCTTGGGGCTCACAATCAATCCAAAGTACAGTCTCAAGCAGCTCATAAGATTCAAGGTTAGAAGTGATCTTAAATTTCCACAAGGTGTATTTAGTACCGTCGAGTTTACCTTTCATAAAGTTTGGTGGTCATATCTGCAATGTTTGCACGATTAGCATCAGTGCTGCTTTGGTTTGTGGTCTGCATACTCTTGTTGATGAACCACCTTGATTCCCAATAGTAGATGAATACACACAACTTGACATCTTCTCTCTTTAAGTCATTCAAAGACTTATTTGACTTCTTTGTTTTCAGTTGTGCAATACTCAAAACCTCCTAAATTCTGATACCATGTTAGAAATTAATGATGAAGAGGAATAACATAGCGGAATTAAATCACAGGTAGAGTAAAGAGAGGCAAAACACTCTAAAATAACTATACACAGATAGAGAGACAAGAAATCAAAACTCTCTAATTGCCAGCAACAATGTATATACAATGATGATATTGTCGACCCGTCCACTCCCATTGTGGAGCTTCAATGGCAATATTGGTAGAATCTAGATGAAGGGCTTTGTAGTGTATATAACCTTGATTTCACGTCAGTAAATGGGCCTAACAAATCCTCTAATTTAGGCAAGATCTTTGGGATATCTTGATGCTATGTTTTAGGCATAACTACCAAAATCATCGATAATTTTGGAACATGTGTAATTACTAGACTGAGTAAACCATCGGGCTGAACACCCACTGGAGTGGACCTCCATAGTTTTGGACTGGACCTCCATAGTTTTGGACTGGACCTCCATAGTTCCAAACAAACCATTTTAAGTCTGGACTAG
>CM035439.1:109653953-109731453 GCA_020310875.1 Ceratopteris richardii | reverse complement strand
ACACTCTTCTTGAGGCTAATCCAAGCAAATTAGTGAGTGTGTGAGAGCTACTATTGAGCCTACACCTCTGAGTACCATTGGGCATTACATATCTTGCCAATGGGAATGTACATTTGATAGATTCAATACATATACTCATAGTCATTATCTCTGTTTTTTTCTCTGTGTGATCATCTTCAAGTTTGTCAACTTCAACAGGGCATATCTCAAGATCTACTGAACCAAATTTGATGATCCAAGGCTCATTGGAACCAGCTCAAAGCATTCTACAAAACTACAAAATTTCAAGTGATTCTATTCAGCCAATTGGGAGAAATCTCAGTCGAAGCAGACACTGGTATTTTTCTGAGTAGTTCCTAAAAAGTCGGGGGTGTCTCTGATTTTGCTAAAGATCATGCTCAGTGTATAGTTTGTTAATTGGAGTGATTTAACTTGCTAATGGTAGCTTGTTAAGTTAATTTAATACTCCCAGAAGGAATTAAACCAATTGCAAGTGTGCTGGACACACTGAGCTTAGGACTGAGCAGATGTCAATACAGGAATAGAAAGTTTTTTGGATTTGTGAAGACTCAAAATCATCTGTTTTGATTTGATCATTACTCAATCATTTTGTAAAGCACATATATAGTTTCTTGGTGTCATTTGGAAGCTCAAGGAGTCTTCTAACCATATCTGAAGAGAAAAGAGGGCAGGTGTGAAGCAGGTCTAGCAGCACCAACTTGATCTTCTGATTGTACCCAGCCATCACATTCAACATGTGTATGTGTAAATGTGTATATGGGAATATGTGTGTATGTGTAAATATGTATATGTTAATTTTTTGTTTATGTAGATAATCAAATTATTAATATCAAATACCATTATTTGTAGATTATAATCAATCAGATGGAACTCCACCACCGTCTCCTCTTCATGCAACGACTTTATACTGTAAGTATATGAAATATTTAATTTTAAATATATTTGATGGATACATAACTTATATTTTTTTTTATGTTTCTTATTATGTGCAGATTCTAATCAATCAGAGGGTACTCCACCACCTCCTACCCATGCAACGACTTCACATGTGTTCTCCGATAGGAATTATGATGAATTTTACTATGAAGAGCATATTATATGTTGGTGTAACTCTTGTTATGGCACATATCGAAGACCACGATTGGAATGTATTGAACATGAGGCAGAGTATGGTACTTTTGAGCGTGCACCATCACCTAGTCAACGTGATAATGCTTGGGTATGTATTTTCTATATATATATTAATGTCATTATTTTATTTAAAAACCATATATAAAATCAAATTATTGTTGATATACAGGAATACTTGCTCGATGATGATGATGATGATGATTTTTCTCATAATGTTAATATACCTCGTACACGTCATGGACTTGTTGTTCATCAATTACAAGCAGAGGTTTCTAGAAATCCTCTACCTCCTGGTTTAGAGAATGAAACGGCTGGAGATTATCCATTGCCAGCTCGTGATCGTTCTTTAGTACAAACATATGATAGAAGAAGATATGGAGGATGGAATAGAGGACCACTTCCTTTAGATGGAGAGGTTTTCAACTTTTGGGGTAATCACTATATGATTGCTCCATCCACTATTACTAATGCTGGTCGTGGTCTCTTTATTGTAGAGGATTTGTATGTGCCTCCGAACTTTGAAGTCACTCTTATGTCATTTTGTGGTCCTATATATGGATGGGGAGATTGGCATCGACTTTCACGTTATGTTCAAAGCATGAGTACTTATGGAATATGCTTGAACGCAGCATCCCTTACTAGTAGAAGGATTTTACATGCAAAAAATGAAAGATTATATATTGATGGAAGACCTTAGACACATGGAAATATAGCAGGTTTAATAAATAGTAGTCGAGGGTTACATAATAGTTCAAGGACTAATTGCACATTTGAGGAGCGTGAAAATAGTCATGAATCACCATACATGAGTAGAGATGTATCAAGATACATAGTTGTCAATGCTATTACTACATTACATGCTGGTGATGAACTATTAGTGAATTATGGATGGCGTAGACCTCCAAGAGCACCTTTTGGCTAGAGAGAATAAAAATTTTCTATCCATATTTAATAAGTTATATACTTAATTTTATATTTGAAGTTTACTTTTTATTCATTTATGGAATACTAATGAGTTTTATTTATATGTGTAGATTCCAACGTATGATGTTGAGGATATTCATCCACAACATTCACAATTACCAGTAAGACCACGATTATCAGAAGCTTCCATGAGGAGGCTACGCAAAACTAATCCTGTGCAATATGCAAAGTTGAAAGATCTATATTCAAAAGACGATAAAGCACAAGATTTGTGTGACAATGATGAAGATGATGGCATGGCAGATTTTATTGAGGATTGGTATCAAAATGATAGTGAGAGCATTGATATTTCTAAAAATGAGAAATATCTTCGAGAGGAATGTCTAAAGCATGTATATGAAGGAAGTCGTTTGACACGACTAAGTGCGAGCTTACTTATTCTCAACCTTCAAAATCGTTTTGGATGGAGTAATGTATCTGTTTCAACACTATTAAGGTATAATTTTCAATTTTATATCTATTTATATATATATGCATATATATATATATATATATATATATATATATATATATATATATATATATATATATATATATATATATATATATATATATATATATATATATATATATATATATATATGCAGGTTTTTATTCTTACTTTAGATAAGGTAAGAAGAAGAACTTGAATTGAAAGGATACGATTGTTTGGATGGCAGGATACGATTTTTTGGATGGCAGGATACGATTGTTTTGATGGCAGGATACGATTGTTTGTTTTGGAGGATATGAATGATTTGTCGATTCACACATATGTTCAGTTTGAAAGTGTGAATTGACAAATCATTCAATGAAGGTACATACTTCATATCCTCCAAAACAATCAATCGTATCCTGCCATCCAAAACAATCAAATTTTGTGTAAATATTTTGAAAGATGCATTAATAGTTTTAAAAGATGTGTGGACAAAAAGTGTCCATTCAATTCAAGTTCTTGTTCTTACCTTATCTAAAGTAAGAATAAAAACCTACATGTATATATGTATATTTATTTATTTACCTTTTTTAATATATCTTTTTTTTATAAACTTACAGGTTATTATCTGAAAAGTTTTTACCAAGTCAGAATATTCTTCCTACCTCACATGATGAAATGAAGAAGATAATCAACAATCTTTGTACAGATTATCAATGTATACATGCATGTCCTAACGATTGTATTTTATATAAAGGTGAATATGCAGACTCTTTGACATGTCCCAAATGTCAATCTCCTCGATATAAGGGTGAAGAAGGTAAAATCCCAAAAAAGGTATTGAGACATTTTCCATTGGCTCCACGGATTAGACATATGTTTCAAAGCCCCAAATTATCAAAGCTTTTGACTTGGGGACATGATCACAAAAGTACTGATGGAATAATCAGAATTCCTCATGATAGTGTTGCTTTTCAGCATATTGATTCTACATGGCCTGAATTTGCACAAAATCCACAGAATCTAAAGTTAGGAGTTGCATTAGATGGGGTTAATCCATTCTCCATGAAATCCAGTAAATGGTCAACATGGCCAGTGGTAGTCATAAACTACAATCTTCCGCCATATCTTAGCATTAAAAAGGAACATTTAATGCTTTCACTTTTAGTCCCAGGCAAAAGACAAGTTAAAGATATGAATGTATATCTTGCTCCTCTCATTGACGACCTTCAAGAGTTATGGAGAGGTATTAATGTCATTGATGTATTTAAAAGCATCAATGAAAGACATATTACAGTTCGTGGTATTGTGGCTTGGACTATTCACGATTTTCCTGGATTATTAAAGAGCGTCGCTAATTTCATCGCTGCCTAGCGACGGTGTGAGCGACGTTGGCAAACTGCAGAGCGTCGCATATGCGACGCTGTGGAATGTAAAAAAAAAAATTTGATTTCTCCCGGCAATGTGATGCAAATAGCTTGAAGATGACGATCTTCAAATTCTAGTTCGTGGTCTAGTTTCTATTGCATCTACTGTAGAGCAACTTTGTTGGGATGGTAGAGATGCTCAAGCACATGCATTGATATATTAATTTGTTTATCAACCGTGCCATTATTCCTCACATTCTTTCTTACAAAACAACAAACAATGCTTGGGATACACTTACCACTTTATACCAGGCAAGAAATGAGGCTCTTATTGCTTAGCTCTAGAAATTTTTGGAGACTGAGAACATGAACGAAGGACATTCCATGGTATATTTTCGGCGAATATCAACAATTCAAAGGAGCAGTTGATTTCTACTGATGAATTCTTACTTGATAGTTCAATTTTGTAGACTGTTCTTAATGGTCTTCCATATTCATATCAGAGTTTTTCTTCTACTCTTTGGTCCATGATGAATGAAAATCCAAATTCCTTCACATTCAAGGAGCTAGCCTCTGTTTTGTTGCAAGAAGATCAGCCTAGATAGAACAGGCCAATCATGGGTGTTGCAGAGCAAGCTTTCTTAGCTAGTCAAAAGGGAAAGGGAAAATGGAGCTCATCTACTAGCAAGAAGAAATCTACTAATCTTTCACATTCAAAGAAGCAAGACAAAGATGAGAAGAAATCAAAAAAGCAAAAATTATTTTGCAAGTATTGTAAAGGAAATGATCGTGTCATAAAGGGTTGCCCAAACTTGGCTGCAAAATAGGCAAAGAAGAAAGAGGATGGAATGGTGGTTGCAGAGCCCTCTACACCTAAAACAACGTCTGCTAATCTTGTGTAGAATGAAGAATGAGATTTACTATTGTTTGCAGTTTTGATCCATCTTCTCATGATCAAAGTATGTCTCCAATGGACTCAGATGTTTGGTACTTTGATAGTTATGTCTGCAATGGACTCAAATGTTTGGTACTTTGATAGTGGGTCAACCAAACATATTACCTCATTGTGCAGTTTCTTCAGTTCACTTGAGCATGTCCCTACAAGGAATACTGTCATATGCACCAACAACTCCTCTTATCCTATAATGGGAGTTCGTAAGATCATTCTGATTACTATTGATGGTGGTTCTTTTACATTGTCACATGCTTTGTTTTTACTAGGGATCAAGAAAAATTTGTTGCGCGTTTTGGCATTAGCCAAGATTGCCTTGGTTGTCAAATTTATTGATGGCAGATGTATAGTCCATGATCTCTCAAATGGTGATGTTATCATTGCTTCAGGCATTCTATGTTGTGGGTTGTATAAGCTCATAGACTATGAGAAATCTATGAATGATTCAACATGTGTAGTACATTATTCTCAAGCTATCTCAGATGGAAATATTTGGCATCCATGCTTTGGTCATCTAAATTTTGCTAGTTTGCTACACCTATAGAAATTTGAAATGGTGTCCTCTCTACCCAAACTTGAGGCACCTAGTAAACATGTTTGTGAAGGCTGTATTTTGGGCAAAATGCAGCATTCCTCATTCCCAAAAGATGGTTCAGTTTGAGCAACTCAAAAATTGCAACTTGTTCATAATGATGTCTGTGTTCCTATGTAGACATCCTCTTGGGAACTACCTTTAAATCATGAATTTTATTGATGATTTTTCGAGGTGTGCATGTGTTTTCTAGGACACTTTGGGAATCTTATTACTGTGCTCATCCTCCCCCCCCCCCCCCAAACCTTCATGAGAGAGAAATTACCTGAACAATATGTTTTTTAGAAGGCTTCCAACAAGATAAAAAATAAACAATAGAGGGAAAAATGTAATGATTTAAAACAAAAACTCTATGAGAAATACAACTCTACATAGACATATAGTTAATCACTTTTTCTTAACCTAATCATAGCTCTATCCTGCCTTTGATTAAGGGAGACTCTAAACGCCATAGGAATTCCAAGAAGGCAAAAAATAACATCTTCCTAGATTATCTTACTACCAAGGTCACTGATACAACTGGGAACAAGAGCATTGGAGAAGTAGAAAGAGATCTTCTTGTGATTAACTTGGGATCCACTAGCAAAGCAAAAGAGATACAAACAATTAAGAAAGTTTTCAGCATAATTATCATTAGCGAAGGTGATCATATTTGTGTCATCAACAAACATCTACAGTCCAAGCTAGCTAGGGGATTTAGGAATGTTGATTACTCTTATGAGATCCTGCTCCATGCTATCTTTAACCATCCCTCCTTGGGAATCACTAATAATAGCGAAGGGGAGGGGAGCTAAAGGGTAGCCTTGGCTAATAGACTTGAAGAGCTTGAATGGACTATAAATTAAAATGTGCATGTCCTCTTTAGAATAAACATTGCCAAATAAAATGTGCACATACTTGATGAACTATTTACCAAGACCAATTGTTGGAGTTAGACGTCTGCGGAAGCACGCGAACAGCACAAGGAAGAAGAAGAAGCTTGGAGCACAAACACACAATACTGAATGTATTACTAGAGAATGTACAAAGATAAGTAGCCCATTAGGGCAATAGGCGTATATACAAGCCGGGGGAAAAAAACCTCCTAGAGAGGGAAAAAAGTGCCCCGGCGGTCCTAGTGTGTTCACACACATCACTACCTAAATATATCAACAAATCCCCCCTGGGACTGATGCGGTGAACAAGGAGCTGGCACTCATGTATAAGGAAGTGCCAAGCTATGTGGAAATCACTCCACAAAAGGAAGTAAGCCCAAAGCTTTGCGGAAAGCTTCAAACTTCTCCCTAGGCAGAGCCTTCGTGAAAAGGTCTGCAATGTTCTCCTGCGTGGGCACATATGCCAAGCTGATCTCCCCAGCAGAGAACCTCTCCCTGACATAGTGATAATGCACCTCAATGTGCTTAGTGCGAGCATGGAACACAGGGTTCCTCGCAACTGCCAATGCGCTTTGACTGTCAGTGAAGATGGTGGTGGCAGAAGACTGGCCAACACCCAAATCAGCCATAAGGCGTCTGAGCCACACACACTAAACAGTCGCTGTGAAAGCTGCCCTATACTCAGCCTCACAACTGGAAGTGGCCACAGTAGGCTGCTTCTTGCTCAACCAAGATATACATGAGCTACCAAGCATGAAGCAAAAACCACTGGTGGACACACGAGTGTCATAGCAACCAGCCCAATCTGAGTCAAAGAAAGCATGCAAATCTAGCGGTAGTGATCCCCCCTTGGGATAAAACAACCCAAGTAGCCCAGTACCACTCAAGTAGCGAAAGATGCGCTTAACCGCCTTCCAATGCGTGACTCCTAGGCAATGCATAAACCTGCTCATCTGTGAGACAGCAAACTGAATATATGGCCGAGTAATGCATAAGTAAATCAAGCATCCAACAGCCTACTGATAGAGAACAACATCAAATGCATCTCCAGCATCATGAAGACTCGATCGTAAACCTGTCTCCATAGGAGTGGCAATAGGCTTACAGTCTTCAAGGCCAAAACGCTGCAATAATGTGTCAATATATTTTGTTTGACACAAAGCCATTCCACCATCAACTTGCATAAACTGAATGCCCAAATAGTGATGCAAATGCCCCAAATCAGACATCTCAAATGAGGCATGCAAATCAGCCTTGAAATCAGCAATATGCTTCTCAATAGGACCAGTGAGCAGCATGTCATCAACATAGACAACAATGATCAGAAGCACATCATTAGCACACTTAACATATAAGGTGCTTTCAGTTGAACTGTTCACAAAACCATGTGCAACCAGATAGGCATGTATCTTCTCATACCAAGCACGTGGTGCTTGCTTTAAACCATATAATGCCTTCTTTAACATGCACACCTGGTTTTCATGCCCTTTCTACACAAAGCGACGGGGCTTAAAAACATACACTTCTTCATGCAAGTCACCATTCAGAAATGTTGTTTTAATGTCCAACTGATGTACATTCCAACCATGATGGGCTGCAAGTGCACAAATGCTCCGAACAGTAGTCATACGACATGTAGGTGCAAAGGTCTCATCAAAATCAATGCCTCTTTCCTGCGCATAACCCTTTGCAACAAGCCTAGCCTTATACCTGTCAACTGTACCATCAGGTTTACGCTTCAGCTTGTATACCCACTTAGTGCCAATGGCCTTCTTGCTAGGAGGCAAGTCACATAAAGACCATGCACCATTCTTCATTATAGCATCATATTCAGATTGCATGGCAGCCATCCAATTTTCTGAATGTTGTGCTTCATCAAAAGAAACAGGCTCATTCTCATCACAGAGACTAGACACAGCCATAGCATAGCAATCTGATGCAAAGGAGGCACTATGAGAGCCTGAACGAGTACGATATGACAAAGGTGCATAATTTGCAAAGTCTGCACTAGCTATTTTGGCATAGTTTTTGTCTGCTCAATATCAGCTCTCTCATCAACAAGTGCATCATGTAAATCTGCATCAGAAATAGAATGATCTGCATCATCATATGAAACCTACAAAGGCTGAGAAGTTGCCTCATTAGGACCAGCACTAGACTGTCCACCTGTAAAAAGAGGCATCAACGTATCATACATGTCTTTGGAGCTAACAGATGTCTCCTTAGTACATGAAAGCAATGGCTGAATAGCATCTTCCACAAAGACAGCATCACAGCTAACCAGAATGCGTTTAGTTTGTGGATGATACAGACGATAGCCTTTACTTTCAGAACTGTACCCAACAAAAATACATTTTACTACCTTATCATCCAATTTTCTGCGATGTTGTTCAGGCACTAATGCATATGCCAAACAATAAAAAACATGCAGATGAGCAACAGATGGCTTGCGGTCATGCCAAGCCTCATATGGAGTGATAGACTGCAACGCTTTAGTGGGACACCTGTTCAGTACATATGCTGCACACATGACAGCCTCAAGCCAGAAACTATGTGGTAAAGCCTGACTTTTGACCATGCACCTCGCCATCTCCATGAGTGACCTGTTCTTTTGTTCAGCAACTCCATTCTGTTGAGGTGTATACGGCACTGTACACTGGTGTTTTATCCCACGTTCAGCCAGAAATGCATTAAAATCAGAAGACATATATTCCCCCCCTCGATCAGAACGGAGGGTGCCCATTTTACATACTGACAGATTTTCAGCCAAAACCAAAAACTGTTTAAAGCACATGAACACTTCGGACTTTGCCTTCAATGGATATACCCATGCATGCCTGGAAAAATCATCAATCAAAGTCACGAAGTAAAGGTAATTTCCAAAAGAGGGTGTCTGCATAGGACCACAGACATCACTATGTACAAGCTGTAATTTCTGCGTAGCCCGAACTGAACCATCTTTTAGAAAGGAGGAACGCTGTATTTTTCCCAAAATACAGCCTTCACATACATGTTTTCCGGGTGCCTCAAGCTTGGGCAAAGAAGACACCATATCAGATTTCTGCAGGCATAGCAAACTAGCAAAATTCAGATGACCAAAGCGTGCATGCCAAAGCTTTGCATCTGACATAGCCTGAGAATCATGAACTGCACATGCCGAATCATTAACAGATCTTTCATAGTCTATGAGCTTATACAGCCCACGACATAAAATGCCAGAAGCAATAATCACATCGCCATTTGACAGATCATGAACTGTACACCTTTCATCAACAAATTTCACAACCAAACCAATCTTGGCTAATGCAGAAACTGATAATAGGTTCTTTTTGATCCCTGGCACAAATAAAGCATCTGACAAGGTGAAAGAACTACCATCAGCAGTAGTCAGAATGATCTTACCAACTCCCATAATAGGATAAGAGGAGTCGTTGGGGCATGTGACAGTATTCCCTGTAGGGGCAGGCTCGAGTGAAGAGAAGAAACTGCGCTGCGAGGTAATATGTTTGGTCGCCCCACTATCAAAGTACCAAACATCTGAGTCCACTGCAGACATGCACTGCTCATGAGAAGATGGGTCAAAACTGCAAACAGTAGTAAACGCCCATTCTTCTTCCTGCACAAGATTAGCAGACTCTGTTTTTGGTGTAGAGGCTTCTGCAACAACCATTCCAGCCTCCTTTTTCTTTGCCTCTTTTGCAGCCAGTTTTGGACAGTTCTTTATGATATGATCATTCCCTTTACAGTACTTGCAAAACAATTTCTGCTTTTCTGATTTCTTCTCATCTTTATCTTGGTTCTTCTAATGTGCAGCATTTGCAGATTTCTGCTTACTAGTAGAAGAGCTCCATTTTCCTTTGCCCTTCTGAGTAGCCAGGAAAGCTTGATCTGCAACACGCATAATGGACCTGTTCTGCCTGGACTGATCTTCCTGCAACAGAACAGAGACTAACTCCTCAAATGATAAGGCATTCAGATTGTCTTTCATCATCAACCGAAGAGTAGAAGCAAAACTCTGATATGAATCAGGAAGACCATTCAGAACGGTCTGTACAAGTGAGCTATCTGGTATAACCTCATCAGCAGAAATCAACTGTTCCTTCAAATCTTTGATCTTTGTTAGGAAATTGTCCATAGAATCACCTTCATTCATGTGCTCACTCTCCAACTGTTTTCGGAGGTAAGCAACACGAGCCTCATTCCTAGCTCGGTACAATGTGGTAAGTGTATCCCAAGCATCCCTAGCTGTTCTGCAAGAGTGAATATGAGGAATAATGGCATGTTTGATAGACAAAGCTATCAATGCATGTGCCTAGGCATCTCTGCCATCCCAACGAATTGGCTCTACTGTAGGTGCAACAGAAACAGTAGCACGAACAGGAATCTGCGGAATATCATCTTCAACACCATCTTCATCAGCTCAAGCACCTGTATTTGTAGTACCTGTCATTACAGGTGTAACAGTACGTCTTTCAACACCCTGCACAATGTTCCACAATCCTTCTGCAACCAAAACATGTTGCATCATATAAGCCCATAATGGGTAGTTGGTACCATCCAACTTATCCTCAACAGCCAACATACGGAATACATCACTGCTTTCAGCCATGGCCGGTGACTAAAGTACCTTGATGCAGAAAATTGACTGTATCTCAAAAAGTTGAACAGAACTGCCCAGACGAGTTCTGCTAGACCTGTAGCAGACTTTGAGACGCTTAAACTGGCGAACAGAAACTGGTATATATCTTTGGCACAAAAAGACGAAATAGCCTGCACAAGCGTTGTGATAGTGCGTTCGGAGGCCGAAACGAGCTCAGATCGTGATTTCGGCACAACACAACAAAGTTGTTTTGATCTCGGAAACATGCTGATTATGCTCACCAAAATTTGTGCGATTCTGAGACTGCAAACGGAGGAGTGTCAACGGCGCCCTAGATGAAGCGACGACCCGCTCTGATACCAATTGTTGGAGTTAGACGTCTGTGGAAGCACGCGAACAGCACAAGGAAGAAGAAGAAGCTTGGAGCACAAACACACAATACTGAATGTATTACTAGAGAATGTACAAAGATAAGTAGCCCATTAGGGCAATAGGCGTATATACAAGCCGGGGGAAAAAAACCTCCTAAAGAGGGAAAAAAGTGCCCCAGTGGTCCTAGTGTGTTCACACACATCACTACCTAAATATATCAACACCAATGTCATGCAAGGACTAGAGGATGAAACTCCAATTAATCCTATCATAAGCTTTGTCAAATTCAATTTTGACAAAGAAATAGTCCTGATTATATTCACTAACAAATTCCATACCTTCCCACAAGGATATGATAGCATCCAAAATAAATCTACCCTTAATAAAACCTTTTTGACTAGAAAGGATATTTTTATCTGTAATAGGGCTAAGTCTACTGGCAAGAGTGGAAGAAAGAATCTTGTATATAGAAGTCAAAAAGGTAATGGGTCTCCAATTATTCAAGTCATCTTTGGATTTATGAATAAGATTAATAACACTAGTGTTGATAAAGGCAAAAAGATCACCTCTTCTCAAGGAATCTTGCCAAGTCAAAAGAATAAAAGGACTGATAAAATCCCTTAGAACAAAAAAAAACTGAGTAGGAATCCCATCAATACCTGGAAATTTGCAAAAAGTTTCAATTTACATATGGTTTTTACCGTAAAATACAGTCAAAAAATATTTTTGACCTTCAAAAAATACATTAAAAATAGAAAATACAAGTAGGATCTCTAGATAACCTTCAAAACTGACGGGCATAGTAGACCGTCAAAATACAACACTGGTCCCGGCCTTGCTGCTCACGAGTTAATGCCGACTCCCGAGGGCCGAGTCCCGACTCCCGACTTGAGCCTCCAACTTGCAACTCGAACCCGACCTCGACACAATACCTCAGGCTCCGAGTCCCCATTAGACCTGCAGACAGACGCTTTGATTGTAGGGCATGTCGGACTGACAGCAAGCGAAAACTGCACAGTGCATGTACATGTGCATTCTGATGTCACACAAGGTCAGTTGGGTCATCAGCTTCCTGTGCGACACGATTCTGCCATCGCTTCGCAAATCACTGAATTAGAGTCCTAGTGTCATGTAGCAACCACACAAGCGCAACTGCTTGTACGTCTGTACATAGTATGTCAGAGGGCGCATGTGCGCCAGTTCGTCGTCATCTCACCGCCATGTCCTCCATACATGCGCCCTTGCCGCCCTTTGCAGCCTTGCAGTGGCAAGTGGAACACACCTGCGCAAATGCTACCCACTGCCCAGCGCCAGCACCCACGCATAAGATAAGAACATCGAGAATCAGTTCTCATTCAGACGAAGTTCGAACAGTGCTGGAAGGTCTCTGGAAATGTCCATGCCGATGAGAGCATCAGCAACGTCAGTCCGTCATCTTCATACTTTTGAAGTGAATCAGAAATCATCTGAGAGAATAATGGAGTTTCATACAAAACCTGTGATTCGGTACCTTTTCAAGAGTCAAAGGAGTCTCTGTATCCTCGTCCATCTATCGTACTCTCAACATCCTGTACGTTTTTTTTTGTTTTATAGAGGAAGTTCGGCCGAAGCCTAATCTCTTTATGGCTTGAATTAAATTGAAAGTTTCTAATCTCTCTTATAACTTGAATTAAATTGAAAGAACAATTGTAGACATGAAGAAGCATGATAGTCATGGGACCTTTTGTATTTCACTAAGAAGGGGTTACTCTGCTTGAAAGCAACATTTGGAAAAAATTGCTCGAAGGTAACTCGTTTAACTCTATCCAAAGGCAATACACTAGCCTAGGGCTTATAACTCTCATGTTGTAGGAAGGGGTTGAACCCTCACCTCGGCCTCAAGAGGCAAGAGGCCCAACCAAACAGCTTAACGTGCATGAACATAATGAAGCTCATTTATTCTTTGGTATGCTTGTAGCTTGAAGAGTTGCAATTTTGCTTGGTGCATTGATGCTCCCATACCTCTATCCGAAGAAGGGGTTGAACCTTCACCTCTGCCTCAAGAGACAAAAGGTCCAACCAAACTCCTTAAGGAAGGGATTGAACCTTCACCTTCGCCTCAAGAGGCAAAAGGCCCAACCGAATTAACTAACATGCACAAACATATCGTGGCTCATTTATTATGTGGTATGCTTATAGCTTGAAGAGCTTCATTTTTGCTTGGTGTATTGACCCATCTTACGATTTAATCTTCTAGATTAGCTTGAAATTGAAAGAGTAAAATACACCCAATCATCCTAATATACCCCTTATTTTTTGGGAAGTTCCACCTTACGGTTTGGGAAGTTCCACCTTACGATTTTGACACTAGTCATATGATCATTTTGTAGAGGATACTTTGGCAAAAAATTTCTAGATTTTTTGGTTTTTTCAATTATATAGTAGTTGATTTACTCCTTGATACACTTATTGGTATGCACACATTTTTGGTTGATCATTGCTATTCATTGATCCATTTTTCTAGGGAGGCTCTATTGATTTTTCCCAAAATCTAACACTTCGTCATCCTTTTTTGAGCCTAGTGGTGTTTGGACTCTTGTAGCTCCATTATCATTTTAGTCAATTCTCTATCATCATAGCATCAAAGATCTCATGCACATTTGGTGGATTAGGTTCTAGCCCAGTGTTCCTAGGAGGAGCTATAACTTGCAAGGTAAAGACCATTTTGAGATCTAAAAATTTCATGGCACAAACTTTGCTCTATGGAAGAATCAGATTAAAGATGTGTTGATTCAGAGGAGGCAACGAAAGCTAGTAAATGGAAACTCAAAGAAGCCTACTGACATGGATGAAGATGATTATGATGATTTTGATGAAATGGCTAGGTCTACCATTTGTTTGCACCTTGTAGATAATGTTTAATGTAAAGTATTGGATTGTAAAAGTGTGGAGGGGTTTTGGAAGAAGTTATGCAATACATATGAAAAAGAAACAAAATCAAATAAAGTTCACTTGATGAGAAAGATATATGACCTTTGCATCAAGGACATATATACTATTGTTGCTCATTAGTTTGATGCTATATTCTCTCTATTATAGGCTAAGAAAACAAATATGGATAATGAAATGAAAGTAGTTCTACTGTTATGCACCTTACCATCATCATGGGGTATGTTTTGAACAACTATTAGAAATGGTGCACCTGGTGGTAATGGTCTATGATGACATATGTGGAGCACTCTTCTGTGAGGAGATTCATGGAAAATCTATGGTTGGAACTTAGAGTAAAGACGCATATAATGTTTGTGATCCATACCAAGGAAAGAATCATTAATGTGAAAAGAGCAAGAATAAGGAAAAGAATGGTCAATGGAATAAGAGTAAAAATAAATCAAGGAAGAGGGATATTGAATGCCATTATTTTCATAAAAAAGGAAACATGAAGAAAGACTGCTATGCATTAAAGAACATTAAAGGTAAAGGAAAAAATGTTGATGGACATGTTAAACAACTACCTTCACCATTTGCTTCGATTGTGAGGATTGAAGATATTAATGCTATTTTTGATGATGCTTATGTGTTGAAACTTGATAGTACTATGCCCATTGAGGCTCTTATGGCCAACTCTCTTTCCCACATGTGGCTGCTAGATGCCGATGCTTCTTTACATACCACATAGAGAATGGTTTGCTAATTATGGAGCAAAGTCTATTGCTACCATGAGACTATTGATATATTTAGGTAGTGATGTGTATGAACACACTAGGAATGTCGGGGCACTTTTTTTCCTCTTTAGGAAGCTTTTTTCCCTCGCCTTGTATATACGCCTATAGCCCTAATGGGTTACTTATCTTTGTACATTCTAGTGGTAATACATTTAGTATTGTGTGTCGTGCTTCAAGCTTCTTCTTCTTCCTTGTGCTGTTCATGTGCTTTCATAGCCGTCTAACTTAACAATTGGTATCAGAGCAAGTCGTTGCTTCATCTAGGGCGTCATCTATACCTCTCCGGTCAGAGTCTCAGAATCGCATGAAATTTGGTGAGCAACTTAGGGTGTTATAGAGATCAAAACTGCTTTGCTCTCTGGTGTCAAAATCGCGATCTAAGCTTGTTTCGGACTCTGAATGCACTATCACAGTGCTTGTGCATGCTATTTTGTATTTTTGTGCCAAAGATATATACAGATTTTGGTTCGCCAGTATAAGCATCTCGAAGCCTACTATAGGTCTAGCATAACTCATTTGGGTAGTTCTATTCAACTATTTTAGATACAATCATTTTTCTGCATCAGGGTATTTTAGTTAGTGGCCATGGCTAAAAGCAGTGATGTATTTTGTATGTTGGCTGTTGAGGATAAGTTGGATGGTACAAATTACCCATTGTGGCTTATATGATGCATCATGTATTAGTCACAAAAGGACTATGGAATATTGTGTAACGTGTTGAAAGATGTCCTATTACACCCACAAATACAGTGCTGCAAATACAAGTACTGAAGCTCATGTAGATGGCATCGAAGATGGTGATATTCTACAAATTCATGTTCGTGTTGTGGTTTTTGCTACACCTAGTGCAGAGCAAATTCATTGGGATGGCATAGATGCTCATGCACATGCATTCATAGCCTTGTCTGTCAAACGTGCCATTATCCCTCAGATTCACGCTTGCAAAATAGCTAACGATGCTTGGGATACACTTACCACATTGTACCAAGGTAGGAATGAGGCTCGTGTTGCTTATCTCCGAAAAAAGTTGGAGAGTGAGCACATGAATGAAGGTGATTATATGGACAATATTCTAAAAAAGATCAAGGATTTGAAGGAACAATTGATTTTTGTTGATGAAGTCCTTCCTGACAGTTTTTGTTTTATTGTAGGAAGATCAATCCAGTCAGAACAGGTCAATTATACAATTTTGCACAATCGAAGAAGGAAGGTAAAGATGAGAAGAAATCAGAAAAGCAGAAACTTTTTTGGAAATACTATAAAGCAAATGATCATGTCATTAAGACCTGTCCAAAACTGGTTGCTAAAGAGGCAAGGAAGAAAGAGGTCAGAATGGTTGTTGTAGAGACCTCTACACTGAAAACAAAGTCTGCTAATCTTGTGCAGGATGAAGAATGGGCATTTACTATTGTTGCAGTTTTGACCCATCTTCTCATGAGCAGTGCATGTCTATAGTAGACTTAGATGTTTGGTACTTTGATAGTGGGATGACCAAACATATTACCTCGCAGCATAGTTTCTTCTCTTCACTCGAGCCTACCCCTACATGGAATACTATTACATGCACTGACAACGCCTCTTATCCTGTTATGGGAGTTGGTAAGATCATTCTAACTACTACTGATGGTAGTTCTTTTACATTGTTAGATGATTTATTTATGTCAGGGATGAAGAAGAATTTGTTATCAATTTCGGCCTTAGCCAAGATTGGTTTGGTTGTTAAATTTGTTGATGATAGATGTATAGTTCATGATATATCAAATGGCAATGCGATTATTGCTTCTGGCATTTTATCTCGTGGGTTCTATAAGCTCATAGATTATGAAAAATATATGAATGATTTAGCATGTGCAGTACATGATTCTCAGGCTATGTCAGGTGCAAAGCTTTGGCATGCATGCTTTGGTCATCTGAATTTTGCTAGTTTGCTACACCTGCAAAAATGTGAAATGGTATCCTCTTTTCCCAAACTTGAGGCACCCGAAAAACATTTATGTGAAGGTTGTATTTTGGGCAAAATGCAACGTTCCTCCTTTCCAAAAGATGGTTTAGTTCGGGCTACTCAGAAATTGCAGCTTGTACATAGTGATGTCTGTGGTCATATGCAGACACCTTTCGGAAACTATCTTTACTTCATGACTTTCGTTGATGATTTTTCTAGGCATGCATGGGTATATCCATTGAAAGCAAACTCTGAAGTGTTCATGTGCTTCAAAGAGTTTTTGGTTTTGGCTGAAAACTTGTTAGTATGTAAAATGGGCACCCTCCGTTTTGATTGGGGGGGGATATATGTCTTTTGACTTTAATGCATTTCTGGCTGAACGTGGGATAAAACATCAATGTATAGTGCCATATACACTCAGCCTTTGTAGGTTTCATGTGGTGATGCAGATCATTCCATTTATGATGGAGATTTTCATGCTGCACTTGTTGATGAGAGAGCTAATATTGAGGAGGCAAAAACTATGCCAAAATGGCTAGTGCAGACTTGTGTGATAGCAAATTAGATGCACTCTACATAGTGCACTCGTTCAAGCTCTCACAGTGCTTCTTTTGCATCAAATTGCTATGCTATGGCTGCATCTAGTCTCTTTGATGAGACTGAGCCTGTTTCATTTGATGAAGCACAAAATTCTGAACATTGGATGGCTGCAATGCAATCTGAATATGATGCTATCATGAAAAATGGTACCTGGTCTTTATGTGACTTAGCTCCTGGCAAGAACGCCATTGGCACTAAGTGGGTATACAAGATGAAGTGTAAACCTGATGGAACAATTGATAGGTATAAGGCTCGGCTTGTTGCAAAGGGTTATGCGCAGGAAAGAGACATTGATTTTGATGAAACCTTTGCACCTTCTTGCCGAATGACTACTGTTCGTAGCATCTGTGCAGTTGCAACTCATCATGGTTGGAATGTACATCAGTTGGATATCAAAATAGCATACTTGAATGGTGACTTGCATGAAGAAGTGTATGTTTATTAGCCCCATGGCCTTGTGCAGAAAGGGCATGAAAACCAGGTGTGCAGGTTAAAGAAGGAATTATATGGTTTTAAGCAAGCACCACGTGCTTGGTATAAAAGATACATGCCTATTTGATTGTACATGGTTTTGAGAATAGTCCAACTGAAAGCACCTTATATGTTAAGCATGCAAATGATGTGCTTCTGATAATTGTGGTGTATGTTGATGACATGCTGCTCACTAGTCCTCATGAGAAGCATATTGCTGATTTCAAGGCTGATTTGCATGCCTCATTTGAGATGTCTGATATGGGGCATTTGCATCATTATTTGGGCATTCAATTTATGCATGTTGATGGTGGAATGGCTTTGTGTCAAACTAAATATATTGACACTTTATTGCAATGTTTTGGCCTTGAAGACTGTAAACCTATTGCTAGTCCTATGGAGATAGGTTTATGATTGAGTCTCCATGATACTCGAGATGTATTTGATGTTGTTCTCTATTAGCAGGCTTTTGGATGCTTGATTTACTTATGCATTACTCGACCAGATATTCAGTTTGCTATATCAGAGATGAGCAACTTTATGCATTGCCTAGGTGTCAAGCATTGGCAGGTGGTAAGTGCATCTTTCGCTACTTGAGGGGTACCCGGCTACTTGGGTTGCTTTATCCCAAGGGGAGATCACTATCGTGAGATTTTCATGCTTTTTCTGACTGACTGGGCTGGTTACTATGACACTCGTGTGTCCACTAGTGGTTTTTTCTTCATGCTTGATAGCTCATGCATATCTTGAATGAGCAAGAATCAGCCTACTATGGTCACTTCCGATTGTGAAGCTGAGTATAGGGTAGCTTTTGCAATGACTATTGAGTGTGTGCAGCTCAAATGCCTTATGGTGGATTTGGGCATTGGTCAGTCTTCTGCCACCACCATCTTCACTCACAGTCAGAGCGCATTGGCAGTTGCGAGGAACCCTATGTTCCATGCTCGCACTAAGCACATTTAGGTGCATTATCATTATGTCAAGGGAGAGGTTCTCTGCTGGAGAGATCAGCTTGGCATATGTGCCCACACAAGAGAACATTGCAAACGTTTTCACGAAGGCTCTGCCTAGGGAGAAGTTTGAAGCTTTCTGCAAATCTTTGGGCTTGCTTCCTTTTGTGGATTGATTCCACATAGCTTGGCACTTCCTTATACATGAGTGTCAGCTCCTTGTTCACCGCATCACTCCCAGGGGGGATTTGTTGATATATTTAGGTAGTGATGTGTGTGAACACACTAGGAATGCCGGGGCACTTCTCTTTAGAAGGTTTTCCCCCCCAACTTGTATATACACGTATAGCCCTAACGGGTTACTTATCTTTGTACATTCTAGTGGTAATACATTCAGTATTGTGTGTTGTGCTTCAAGCTTCTTCTTCTTCCTTGTGTTGTTTGTGTGCGTCCGCAGACGTCTAACTCCAACAAAGACTTGATGACTCTTATCAGTGTGACATTGTAGGGATTGGATATGTGTTTGGTGCAATTGATTGATGGTTCAAAATTTACTATGCATAACTTACGCCATGTACCTCAACTATCACACAGTTTCATGTGGGTTCATCAACTTGATGATCTTGGTTACAAGGTGGTCTTCTATGCTCAGTCCGTTCACATATCAAAGGGAAATATGGTTATTTCAAATGAAGAAAAGTTGGCTCACTATATCCTTTATTTTTATCATAGAAAGAGCACTTGATATCTCTTATGAGATAGCCTGTTCATGGCTTGTATTTGGCATGGCCCTTTGGGCCATCTATCTCGTACTTGAATGGAAAGTCTTTCTCGTTTTGGCTACTTACCTATGTCAGCATTCTTTGATTTTTTCATTTTGTGAGCATTTTCAATATGGAAAGCAAACTAGGAATGTCCATAAGAAACACATTGACTACTCAATTCAACCTTTAGATCTCCTTCATACAGACATGTGTGGTCCTATGACCACACGGTCATTAGGTAGTTCTCTTTACTTTGTCACTTTCATAGATAATGCTACTAGAAAATTCTGGGTATGTTCTATCAAATTGAAGCATGAGGTATTCCCTACCTTCAGAAAATGGCTTGCTTTAATTGAGACTAAAAAAGGAACTAAGCTCAATGCTTTATATTGAGATAATGGGGGTAAGTATGCCTCACATGGATTCAACCTTTTTGGTTATTCTATAAGAATTCATAGAGAGTTTACAGCTCCTTATATCCCAATACAAAATGGTGTAGCTAAAACAATGAATAGAACTATTTAGGATAGAGTAGTTCCTATGTTGGATCATGCAAACCTTTCACAAGTCTTTTGGGTAGAAGCAATATTGACTATAGTTCATGTGATTAACATTTCACCTAGTATTGCCAAAGTTCTAAAAGTGGCATAAGAGTTATGGGTAGGAAACGACCATATTGTGATCATATTCAAGTTTTCGAGTGTAAAGCATATGTTCATATACCCAAAAATCTTAGACAAAAGCTAAACCATAAGTCAAGAAGATGCATTTTTCTTGGATATGCTCGAGAAGTCCAATTTGGATATCCCTTATGGGACCCAAAAACACATTTAGTAATGAGAATTAGTGATGCCATTTTCAATGATTCTAAGATGCATAAACAACCAATTAAGGAGGTCGAAGTGAGAAGAGTGGTGTTTGAGGATACTAGTCCTTCAATTAGCATGCATAAAAATGTTACACATAGAGATGCTCAAGAGAATGTCCAATCAGATCAGTCTACAAATGTTCTTGTTCAACAACCATTGAGAGGTTCTGCATGTTTCTTACATCCACCTGATAGATATGTTCCAGGTCAAGATTTTGTTTTGCTAACAAATGTTGGTGAGCCTTCTTGCTACAAAGAGGCTATGTAGATAGAGGATCATATCAAGTGGGAGCATGCCATGAAGAGTGGATTAGATTCTATTCACAAGAATGGTACATGGGATTTAGTACCTTTGCCAAAGGGCAAGAAATCTTTGCCATGTAAATGGGTATGTAAGCTATAATTCATATTACAGAGTGCTTCTCCAAAGTATAAAGCATGACTTGTTGCAAATGGTTTTAAGCAACAACATGGCATTGATTTCGAGGAAATCTTCTCTCCATAATTCAAGGTGACTACCATGCACATGTTACTTGGATTCATTGCAATGGAGGACTTAAAGCTAGTCCAAAATGGATGTGAAAATCACTTTCTTGCATGGAGATCTTACATATAAGATCTATATGGAACAACTAGGGGGTTATGTAGTTCCTGGCAAAGAAAGTCTAGTCTCTAAGCACAAGAAGCGCATATATGGATTTAAATAGCTGCCTAGACAATGGTACCAAATGTTTGTTGTTTTTATGAAGTCTCAAGGGTATTCTCAAATCAATGAGGATCATTGTCTCTACACAAAGAGATGCTCATATGGCCACTTAATATGCTTGATACTTTATGTTGATGATATGTTGATTTTTGGGAAGTCTTCTTATGAATTTTCATTTCTCAAAAAGATGTTTAGTGAGACATTTGATATGAAGGACTTTGGGAATGCCAAACATATTCTTGGCATGTACATTACTTGTGATAGGAGTAAAAGATGCATATACTTGTCTTAAAGTGAGTACATACCTAAAGTACTTCACATGTTCAATATGCAAGGGGGAAAGGCATTGAGTACACCTTTACCCACAGATGTGAAATTGAGCAAGGATGATTGTCCCAAATAAGATAAGGAAAAAAAAACATGAACAATATTCCTTATCATTCTATTGTTGGTAGTCTCATGTATGCTATGGTAGGTACGAGACCAGACATTGCATTTTAGTGGGAGTTGTGAGCAAATATATTTCTAATCCTGGCAAGAAGCATTGGGAAGTGATCAAGATGATGTTGTGATATCTGAGTGGCACTAAGGACAAGTGTTTATGCTTTGGTAGAGGAAAGACATTCACTATTGGTTACATAGATTCTAATTATGTTGGTAGTGTAGGCAATCAAAAGTCTACATCAGGTTACATTTTTCATTTTGTTGGAGGTGCTTTCTCTTGGAGATCTCATCTTCAAGAATGTATAGTTGTTTCCACCACTGAAGTAGAGTATGTTGCAACAAGTGAGGCATGTAAGGAAGAAATTTGGCTTTCTCCTCTTGCTTGTGATGTGGATCTACCTCAACATGTACCTTCTTTGTTGAGTGATAGTGAGAGTGACATTGTTTTTGTTAGGATCGGGAAATGATAGGTAGGAGATGGTTGAACCACACCCTAAGAGGGAGGATTAGGAAGTAATCCTCAACCATGGATTTTGGGGCAAGTTGTTAGCCCATCATACTCCTAGATACTAAGTCACGAGTTCAATTCCCACAATTGGTATCAGAGCATAGGGAGTAGGCTTGGGCAAAGTAAATGGAAGGCGCACACATCGCTTTCAAAGGTGAGGCCAACAAAAATTACAGCATATCTCTCAATCCATAGGTCAAATTTAGACATGTAAGATACCGTTGGAAAGCTTGCGGAATGAACTTTCCAATGGAATTAATATAATGAGGATCCCAAATACTTAACATGGATGAGAACTAGTTTCAATATACTGAGGTTGAGAACAAGGGGCTCAAGAGACCAAGGTTGTGAACAAGGTAAGTCTATAGGCAAGTGGCCAAGAAGTGGAAAGGCAAGGTTCAAGAGACCAAGTTGAGAGCAAGGGTTCAAAAGACCAAGGTTGACAACAAGAAGGTTCAAGAGACTATGCAAGGGTGAGGACATCAATTCAAGGAGAGATCAAGGATTGACCATTGAGGAAAATGATCTCTAGAAGGGGACGAGAGTGTTAGGCTCAGGAAATGAAAGGTAGGAGATGGTTGAACCACTAAGAGGGAGGATTAGGAAGTAATGCTCAACCATGGCTTTTGGGACAAGTGGTTGGCCCATCATACTCCTAGCTAGTAGGTCATGACTTCAATTCCCATAGCTTTAAATAAGAATTTGGTCGATCATACAAACACCACGCACATTGAGGTGAGGTATCACTTCATTAGATATTGCTTAGCCACTGAGTATATTATTCTTGAGAAGGTTGATACTCGAGATAATGTTGGAGATGCTTTGACCAAAACTCTACTATGGGCTAGCTTTCAACACTCTTGTCACTTGTTGGGGTTTACTTGATTAGTGATCTTACATAGTTACTTGTGTATTGCATTACATGCCGATCAGCTTGGAGGTATTCTCTATATACTTACACTCAAGTATTCTTTATTATTCTTTATTTTTTCCCAAATTCATTTTGGCCATATTGGCCTTTAACGACATATTGTTATTGTTAGTGTCCATGTGAAAGGCAAAATGGCCATCAAAAACTTTTATATACGTTCTTTAATAAAACATATTGTGGTTTGGTCAACCAAAGACTATACGTTTGATTGCATTTGTAACATCTAAGAAATTTGTGTTTGTTCTCCTTATGTATTGTGTGTTTTCTACTTATTCTATGGGCCCTGTTCAGAGTAATATGTGTGGCATATGGAGCTTATTTCTTACTGTGAAAGTATTTTCATGGAGCTCTCGAGAAGGAGAGTCCACCATGGTGCATCACCATCACATGCTTTCAAATCATATTGTTGTGGTCCCACCTTGGAGAGCTATCTCTCTCTCTATCTTTATCTTTCTCTCTTGATTTTGACTACATTATTCTTAGTAATAGAGTGACGGTTTCCCTCCAAGGCAAGAGAAATCTACATTGCACATAGGTATGTGAAGCTTTCATGTTCTAAGTACATGTTTAGTTCTCCTTGATGGATCTTTGTAGCACACAAAAGTATGTTAAATCTATCATATGGGACTATGCATGATAGAGAAAGAGGATACAAAAGGAGGTACATAGACATTAGCACAAGGAGCACAAAGCCGATAGCCTTGATGACACAGGAAGAATAGAGTATCTTAAAAAATTATTAACATCTTTAAGAAGAGGATTGAAGTTCAATCCAAGGAGATAAAGCAAGAAATTAGAATTTGGTTGTTGAGCATCCTAAACTACAATTGATTAGGCTTCACATCATTGAAGAAATAATCATTAAAATTCTAGTTGATTTGAACATTTTGCGATGGGCTCATGTGAAGCAACCAAGTTCTAATGAAGATCTCTTTCTTTTAGAAACTCGAGATTATCAATGATATTGAACTTTAATGATAACATGCCAATTAGCAGATTTACAAGGTTCAAAATGTTTTTTGACACACTTTGTACACAAAGAAATTATATTTTTACACAAGTAGATATTAGATTATTCTCATTTATTGTGTGTCATAGAGAACTATGACAAAGTTGTTATCGTTCGTGTCCTTATGAAAGGCCAAATGACCACACAACACTTTTGTATATGATCTTTAATAAAACATATAGTTATTTCCATGTGATAGGAAAAATGGACATAATACACTTTTGTATATGTTCTTTAATAAAACATATAATGGCTTGGTCAGCCATAGATGTGGCTTTCTCCAAGGCTTACAACTAAGGTGGCCACTTAGGTGATGAACAAGGAATACACCTTGGTGTACCTTGTCATCTAAGTCACCAAAGTCATTGTTGGTGCAACTGGGTATGTGTAGGAAGGACTTCAACGATCAAGGAAGATAAAGTGTACTAGTACTTCCTAGGAGGTCACCCATTCCAATAGTGTTTCCCCCAAGACTTGCTTAACTATAAATTTTAGCTATCACTAAGCCCTAGTTGCTTAGTGATTGTATAATTAAGGTCAACATTATTTTGGAGCCTTCAAAATGTCTTCTTGGGTTCTCTACATTAAATTTTTTTGAGTTTCTTTGGGTGAAAAATTAGGAAGAATTAGACGTTGGTTTTACAATTTTGGGATAGTTTCAAATACATAGGTGGAAGATTGTTCTAAATATCAATCTTGGTGCTAGAGAAACTTGAATCCTACCTCCTTGGCAATGTACATTCATCTTGATCAATGAATTTTCAATTCTTGAGCCTTCTTGCAGGTTTCTTGGAAGGCTTTCAATTATGGTGGGAGAAGTCACAAAAAGTTTATGTATATTTTTTGGGTCTAAAGAAAGGAGTTGGAAAACAGTTGCAAGTGTTTTGGTCTAGTGCTCCGGCTATAATTTCATCATTTTGGTGCCATTTTATTGCATATATTGAGCACATAAACACTATGTATGTTTATATGGATACCACTTTTATATGCCCATGTGGTCATTGATATAGCAGTTACTCCTTTAGATACTTATTGGTGTGAGCACATACATTCTCACATAATCTCTCTGGTTAGTCATTGATGTTCATTGATCCATTTTTTTGGGGAGACTACCAAAAATATCCCTCAATGTTCATCTTTTTGAGCCTTAATTGTATTTGAAATATTCTATCTCCATGATCATTCTAGTCAGTTCTCTATCATCATGACATGAGAGGTCTCATGCACATTCTATGGGTTGGGCTCTAGTGCCAATGTTCCCAAGAGGAGCTATAACATGCAAGATGAAGACCATTTTGAGATCCAAAATTTTAATGGCACAAAATTTTCTCATGGAAAAAATATATTAAAGATGTGATGATTCAGAGGAGGCAATGGAATCAAGTAAATGAAAGCCCAAAGAAACCTGTTGATATGGATGATGATGATGATGATTGGGATGAGTTGGATGAAATGGCTAGGTCTACCATTTGATTGCACCTAGCAGAGAATGTTTACTTTAGAGTATTGGACTATGAAAGTGCAAAGGAGATTTGGAAGACATTATGCAACACTTGTTGATGTGCATGTTAAATAGTTACCTGCACCATCTTCTTTTTCTATGAAGATAGAAGAAATTAATGCTAATTCTGATGACTTCGATGTGTTGATACTTTATAGTACTATGCCTAGTGAGGGTCTTATGATTGATTCTCTTTCCCACATGTGGCTACTAGATTTAGGTGCTTCTTTCCATGTGACACCACATAGAGAATGGTTTTGTCCTTATCGTCCAAAGTCTCTTGGTACTGTGAGACTACATGATTCTTACCAGTGTGATGTTGTTGGGATTGGAAATGTGATTCTGTACTACACACATGGTTCATAATTTACTATGCATAATGTACATGATGTGCCATAATTATCATGCAATTTGATGTCATTTGGTCAAATTTATTGTCTTGGTTAGAAATTGGTTTTCTATGCTCAATCATTTTTCATGTCTAAGGTCAATATGGTTTTTGCAAAAGGAAGAAAAGTTGACTCACTTTATCGCTCGTTTGTATTACAGGAAAAACACTTGTTCTTGTCACTGAACAATCTATGGCTTGTATATGGCATGACCATTTGGGACACATATCTCATGTTGGAATGGAAAATCTTTCTTGTTCTTTCTACTTGACCATTTTCAATATGGAAATCAAACTAGGAATGTGCACAAAATGCACATTGACTCTTAAAGTCAGCCTTTAGATCTTGTTCATACATATGTGTGTGATCCTATGCCCATAAGTTCATTAGGTGGTTCTCTTTATTTTGCCACTTTCATAGATGATGCTACTAGAAAATTTTGGGTATATCCTATCAAGTCGAAGGATGAGGTATCCCCTACTTTCAAAAAATGGCTTACTACAATTAAGACTAAAACAAGAACTAAGCTCAAGGTTTTACATTTAGATAGTGGAGGTGAGTATATCTCACATGAAATAAGGCTTTTCTATCAATGTAGAGGAATTCATAGAGAGTTTACACATCCCTGTACCCCAATAAACAATGGCATAGCTGAGAGAATGAATGTAACTATTTAGGATAGATTACTTTCCATATTTCATCATGCAAACCTTTGACAAGGCTTTTGGGTAGAAGCATTATTGACTGCAAATCATGTGATTAACCTTTCACCTAGTATTGCCAAAAGTTTGAAAGTGGCACAAGGGTTATGGATAGGGAAGTCACCATATTATGATCATCTTTGAGTTTTTGGGTATGGATCATATATTTATATACCCAAGAATCTTAGTCCAAAGTTGGACTATACATCAAAGGAATGCATTTTTTTTGGATATGGTCGAGACATTCAATTTGGATATTATTTATGGGATCTTGAAATATGGTTAGTGATTAGAAGTAGTGATGCCATTTTCAATTAGTCTAAGATTTTTCAACAACACATTAAGGAGGTTGAAGTGATAAGAGTGGTTTTTGGGGATACTAGTCCCTAATCAGCATGCATAAGAATGCTACACATAGGAATGTTCATGAGAATGTCCAATGAGATTAGTCTACAAATGTTCCTAAAACCTTTGTGACATTCTACATGTATCTTGCATCACCTGATAGATATGCTTGAATTTTAGATTTTTTTATGCAGAGAGATATTGGCAAACCTTCTTGCTACAAAGAGGCTATGCAAACAAATAAGCATGTCAATTGGGAGCATGCCATAGAGAGTGAATTGGATTCTATTCACAAGAATGGTACTTGGGATTTGGTACCTTTTCCAAAGGGTAAGAAAGATTTACCATGTAAATCAGTATATATTCTAAATTTGACATCGACTAGTGCTTCTCCAAAGTATAAATCATGAATGGTTGAAAAGGCTTTTAAGCAACAACATGGTGTTGATTTTAAGGAAATATTCTCTCCATTAGTCAAGATAACTACACGACACATGTTGCTTGGATTCATTGCAATGGAGGACTTAGAGCTAGCCCAAATGGATGTGAAAAATACTCTCTTGCATGGAGATCTTACAGATGAGATCTATATGGAACAACAAAAGGTATGTAGTTCCTAGCAAAGAGATTCTAGTTTGTAAGTTGAAGAATAGCTTATATGGGTCAAAACAATGCCCTAGAAAATAGTACCAAATTTTTTATGATTTTATGGAGTCTCAAGGATATTCTTAAAGAAATCAGGATCATTTTCTTTACACTAAGAGATATGCGGATGGTTGATTGTTGAAAATTCCTCTAAAGACTTCTCATTTCCCAAGAAGAAATTGAGTAAGAAGGATCTAAAGGATGCCAAACATATTCGTGGCATGTACATTACTCGTGATAGGACTATCCAATGCATATACTTGTCTTAAAATGAGTAAATATCCAATGTACTTCACAAGTTCAGTATGCAGATTAGAAAGGCATTACGTACATCCTTACCTACATATGTGAAATTGAGCAAGGATGATTGCTCCAAATCACATGATGAAAAGGAATTTGTGACCAAAATTCCTTATATGTTTGATGTTGGTAGTCTCATGCATGTTATGGTAGCCATGAGACTAGTCATTGCATTTGTAGTGGGAGTTGTTAGCAGATCTATGTCTAATCTTGGTAAGAAGCATGGGAAATAGTCAAGATGATTTTGAGATATTTGAGTGGCATTAGGATGAGTGTCTATTCTTGGGTAGAGGAAAGGCATTCATTACTGATTACACAAATTGTGATTATGCTGGTTTTGTAGACAATCAAAATTCTACATTAGGGTACATCTTTTACTTTGTTGGAGATGCTATCTCTTGGAGATATCATCTTCAAGAATGTGAGATTGTTTCCACTATAGAAGAAGAGTATGTTGCACCTAGTTGGGCATGTAAAGGAAGCATTGTGGCTTTCTTGGGGTGTACCTTAGCATGTACCTCATTTTCTTAGTGATAGTCGGGGTGTCATTGCTTTGGCTTAGAATCCAATATATCATGCAAAGACCAAGAACATTGAGGAAAGATATCACTTCATTAGAGACTTCTTAGCCATTAAGTGCATTATTCTTGAGAATGGTCATACTCAAGATAATACTAGAGATGCTTTGATGAAAGCTCTATCATAGGATAGCTTTCAACATTGTTGTCACTTGATGGTGGTTACTTGATTCATGATCTTGCACAATTACTTGTATAGTGTGTAACGTGCCCATCAAGTGGGAGGTATAGTTTGTATACTTACACCCAAGTATCTTTATCATTATTATTCTTTTCCCGTATAGTTCACTTTGGACATATTCACCTTTAGTGGGAGATTGTTATCATTAATTTCCATTTGAAAGGCCAAATGGCTATTGAACATTTTTTCATATGTTCTTTAATAAAACATATAGTGGTCTGATTAGCCATAAATTATGAGCTCGAGGTCTGGGTGTGGTGTGTAGTTTGTGTGTATTCTATAGGCCTATGTCGAGTATCGTGCACTTTGCTTGTTAACACAAGCACAATCACTATGCTAAGTAGCAAAGTTAATATGGTAAGTAGCACAGCCAATGTGGTGACTAGTTAACATAATATACCTAGAAGCACAATGATCATGCTAACTAGCCTATTCAATATGCTAACTATCACTAGAATTGTGCAAAGTAGAAAATTCAATATGCTAATTACCCTAAGAAGCATGCTAATTAGCTTAGAGAATATGTATACTAGCAAAGAGAGCTTGCTAGCTAGTATATTTTATATTCTAATTATCACGTTCAATATCCTAACTAGCATAGTTAGTATGCTTATTCGCTAGATTTGCTTGATAGCATACCAAATATATTAGTTGGATAAACACTCTATTGGGATCAACTTTGATGATAATTTTCTATTTTTCCTTGTACATTGAGTTATTTCGAGAGATTTGAGAGAGATGTCTAGATTGCAAGATTTGGTTGAGGAAGTTTTAGCTATTGAGATCCTTCTTCTTTTGACGAGTAAAGGGTAGATATACATGATGTTTTGAGTAACATGTACCAAAGTCCTTTCTAAAGGATAGCTTGAATGCGATTCGATCCAAGCTTCATGGAGCTACATGCCAATGTGCATATGTTGCTTGTAGATCTTGCAATGGTAATATGAAAAAAGGTTATATCATAGACATGTACTTCCAAGAGTGCTACCCATCTTTTTGAGTCAATTCTGTGTCCAAATAGCCTAGTTCACTTTTCCATAATAAAGAATTATTGATGGAAGAATCTAAGGATAATTATTGAGAACTTGCAAACATGCCCTAAGGAGATCCCAATGCAAGGCATGAGGATAGAGTGGAAAGTGTTTGCATATGAGAAACAAACTTATTGTTATAAAAAGTAAGGTTTGTAACTTTAGAAGCTAAAGGAAGGCTAGGAAGCATTCATCTATTGGCCACAACTTTTTGGTAGAAAGGTGGTTGGGAAAGGATGAGAGGAGATTACTTCTCCTCATTATATATGGGTTTCTTGAAGAGATTGGAAAGCCATTCTTGGTGTGTGTATGTGTGTTTGCCTTGGGGATCATACATGAGAGCATAAATGTTGGAGTCTATCTATTAATAGTAGAAGTTTCTACAAGAAAAGTTTCTCAATCAGATTTTTGAAGTTGTTTACTTTGCTAAATCAGAGTTTGCTTAGTCGGATCTTGCTGACTCATATTTTTGATGAGTTTGATTTTTGAAAGTTAGTTACAATCGGTTTTTAACAACTTTGTCACATTATGTAAACGGTTGTATTCACGTGATGCAGATGCTCTATTTATTTAATAGGACTTAGTTTGTACCTGAGGAGAGGCTGAACTAAGGGAAATCTTGGGATTTTCCTACCAAAAATGATTGTAGCTCTATATTCCTATAATACTGGGAGTTGTAATGTAATCCTGTTTGATGTATGTCTGTTCATTCTGAGTAAGCGCTAGTGCGTGTTTCATTCTATTTGAGTAAATTGACTGTGAATATGATCTAATGCAGTATATTTTTTCTTTGTTTGATTCACTATTCTTGAATATTTATGTATGTGTATACAATTTGGCACTATGAGTTTTACTATGATAGATCTACTATGCGAGCAAGTAGTGATGTGTTGAAGGACCCCAACACATTTCATGATCCTATAACACTTGCTCAAAGAAGCAAGAAATGAATGTCGCGAACAAGGGGAAGATTTGGTAGAATATATTATACACAAGTGCAAACTCAAGCTGGTAATGTGGATCCATTTCTTGATTCCTATGATTGGTATGAGGCACAAGAAGATTCAAATTCAGAGTTTGACAAAGAGGGAGAAGGATAGGTGCAGCACAAGCAAGGCTAGTGAGTAGAATTTTGGGAGCATTGATCCTAACTGAAGTAGCTATAGGAGTAAGAAGGTGACTTCAATTCGACCCGCTTGTAGGGACTACTAGGCAAAGACATAGGAATACACCTCAGCCATTGCCTATGGTGCAACCACTTCCTAACCCCAAAGTCAAAGCAGCACATTTCAGAGGAGGATCAAAAGAAGATGCAAATGCCATGTTGCTCAATTTGAAATCAAATGGAGAGCAAATGGTTATCCAACACTATATGATCATGTAGTCCAATTGCAACAATTTGCAGCCGCATTAGAAGGAAAGCCCATGAGTTGGTTCAGCCGATAAGGTATTGCCCATTTTTCTACTTATTCTGCATTAAGAATAGCATTCTTGCAAAGATTTAGAAGAGAAAAGACTCCCTCTAATGTTCTGAGAAAACTTAGAGCAATCAAGCAAATGAATATGTTGGTAGAAGATTATGCCCAGCAATTCAGTATTTGGTGGAAAGATTACAAGGTAATGAGAGACCTACTAATGAGATGTTAGCAGGTTATTTCCTAAAAGGACTAAGAAGTAGTATTAGACATGCAATATAGCATGCAAATTTGATGTGTTGGTATTAGCAGCTGCAAGGGTAGAAAAGAGGTTTGGTAGATCAAAGAAGAAATATAGCAATTCTAGTTCAAATGAAGAATCTAATTCAAAATCGGATTCTAGAAAAGATACAACAGGTTCAGATTTTGAAAGCGAAGAGGAAGAAGTTTCAGTACGAAGGCATCGTAAGTCGATGTTAGAGTTAGACATCTACGGAAGCACGTGAACAACACAAGGAAGAAGAAGAAGCTTGGAGCATAACACACAATACTAAATGTATTACCACTACAATGTACAAGGATAAGTAGCCCATTAGGGCAATAAGCGTATGTACAAGGGGGGGGAACCTTCTGAAGAGGGAAAAAGGTGTCCCAGCGGTCCTAGAGTGTTCACACACATCACTACCTAAATATATCAACAAATCTCCCCTGGGAGTGATGCGGTGTACAAGGAGCGCCATGGCACTCATGTATAAGGAAGTGCCAAGCTATGTGGAATCAATCCACAAAAGGAAGTAAGCCCAAAACATTTCGGAAAGCTTCAAACTTCTCCCTAGGCAAAGCCTTTGTAAAAAGGTCTACAATGTTCTCTTGTGTGGGCACATATGCCAAGCTGATCTCCCCAACAGAGAAACTCTCCCTGACATAATGATAATGCACCTCAATGTGCTTAATGCAAGCATGGAACAGAGGGCACTCTAAGTGTCAGTGAAAATGGTGGTGGCAAAAGCCTAACCAACACCCAAATGAGCCATAAGGCATGTGAGCCACACACACTCAATAGTCACTGTGAAAGTTGCCCTATACTCAGCCTCACAACTGGAAGTGGCCACAATAGGCTGCTTCTTGCTCAACCAAGATATACATGAGCTACCAAACATGAAGCAAAAACCACTGGTGGACACATGAGTGTCATAGCAACCAGCCCAATCACTATCAGAAAAAGCATGCAAATCTTGCGGTAGTGATGCCCCCTTGGGATATAACAATCCAAGTAGTCGGGTACCACTCAAGTAGCGAAAGATGCACTTAATCACTTGCCAATGCTTGACACCTGGGCAATGCATAAACCTGCTCATTTGTAAGACAAAAAACTAAATATCTGGCCAAGTAATGAATAAGTAAATCAAGCATCCAACAGCCTTCTAATAGAGAATAGCATCAAATGCATCTCCAACATCATGAAGACTCAATCATAAGCCTGTCTCCATAGGAGTGGCAATAGGCTTACAGTCTTCAAGGCCAAACCGTTGCAATAATGTGTCAATATATTTTGTTTGACACAAAGCGATTCCACCATCAACTTGCATAAATTGAATGCCCAAATAGTGATGCAAATGCCCCAAATTAGACATCTCAAACGAGGCATGCAAATCAGCCTTAAAATCAGCAATATGCATGTCATGAGGACCAGTGAGCAGCATGTCATCAACATATAGCACAATGATCAGAAGCACGCTTAACATATAAGGTGCTTTTAGTTGGAATGTTCTCAAAACCATGTGCAATCAGATAGACATATATCTTTTCATACCAAGCATGTGGTGCTTGCTTTAAACCATATAATGCCTTCTTTGACCTGCACACTTGGTTTTCATGCCCTTTTCTGCACAAATCCACAGGGCTGAAAAACGTACACTTCTTCATGCAAATCACCATTCAAAAATGGTGTTTTAATGTCCAAGTGATGTACATTCCAACCATGATGAGCTGCAAGTGCACATATGCTACGAACAATAGTCATTTAGCAAGTAGGAGCAAAGGTTTCATCAAAATCAATGCCTCTTTCTCATGCATAACCCTTTGCAACAAGCCTAGCCTTATACCTGTCAACTATTCCATCACGTTTATGCTTCAGCTTGTATACCCACTTAGTGCCAATGGCCTTGTTGCTAGGAGGCAAGTCACATAAAGACCATGTACCATTTTTCATGATAGCATCATATTCAGATTGCATTGCAGCCATCCAATGTTCTAAATTTTGTGCTTCATCAAACGAAAGAGGTCCAGTCTCATCATAGAGACTAGAGGCAGCCATAGCATAGAAATCTGATGCAAAAGAGGCACTATGAGAGGCTAAATGAGTACAATATGACAGAGCTGCATCTAATTTGCTATCATGCAAAGTTTGCACCAGCCATTTTGGCATAGTTTTTCCCTCCTCAATGTTAGCTCTCTCATCAACAAGTGCACCATGTAAATCTGCATAAAAAATGGAATGATCTGCATCATCACATGAAACCTGCAAAGGCTGAGAAGTTGCCTCATTAGGACCAACACTAGACTGTCCACCTATAAAAAGAGGTACAAAGTATCATACATGTCTTTGGAGCTAACAAATGTCTCCTTAGTACATGAAAGTAAGGGATGAATAGTATCTTCCATAAAAACAACATCACAACTAACCAGAACGCATTTAGTTTGTTGATGATACAAACGAGAGCCTTTGCTTTCAGAATTGTATCCAACAAAAATACGTTTTATTGCTCTATCATCCAATTCTCTATGATGTTGTCCAGGCACCAATGCATATGCCAAACAACCAAAAACATGTAGATGAGCAATAGATGGCTTGCGACCATGCCAAGCCTCATATGGAGTGATAGACTGGAGTGCTTTAGTGGGACACCTCTTAAGTACATATGTTGCATACATGACAACCTCACTCCAGAAACTATGACGTAAAGCCTGACTCTTGGCCATACACCTCGCCATCTCCATGAGTGACCTATTCTTTCATTCAACAACCCCATTTTATTGAGGTGTATATGGCACTGTACACTGATGTTTTATCCCACGTTCAGCGAGAAATGCATTAAAGTTAGAAGACATATATTCCTCCTCGATCAGAATGGAGGATGCCCATTTTACATGCTGATAGATTTTTAGCCAAAACCAGAAACTGTTTGAAGCACATAAACACTTCGGACTTCGCCTTCAATGGATATACCCATGCATGCCTAGAAAAATCATCGATGGAAGTCATGAAGTAAAGATGGTTCCCAAAAGAAGGTGCCTGCATGGGACTGCAGACATCACTATGTACAAGCTGCAATTTCTGAGTAGCCTGAACTGAACCATCTTTTGGAAAGGAGGAACGCTGCATTTTACCCAAAATACAACCTTCATAAACATGTTTTTGGAGTGCCTCAAGTTTGGGCAAAGAGGACACCATTTCAAATTTTTGTAGGCATAGCAAACTAGGAAAATTCAGATGACCAAAGTGTGCATGCCAAAGCTTTGCATCTGACATAGCCTGAGAATCATGTATTGCACATGCCAAATCATTTACAGATCTTTCATAGTCTATGAGCTTATACAGCCCACGACATAAAATGCCAGAAGCAATAATTATGTCACCATTTGACAGTTCATGAACTGTACATCTGTCATCAACCAATTTCACAACCAAGCCAATCTTGACTAATGCAAAAATTGATAATAGATTTTTCTTGATCCCTAGCACAAATAAAGTGTCTGACAAAGTGAAAGAACTAACATGAGCAATAGTCAAAATGATCTTACCAACTCCCATAACAGGATAAGAGGAGTTTTTGGCACATGTAACAATATTCCTTGTAGGGGCAGGCTCGAGTGAAGAGAAGAAACTGTGCTGCAAGGTAATATGTTTGGTCACCCTACTATCAAAGTACCAAACATCTGAGTCTATTGCACACATGCACTACTCATGAGACAATGGATCAAAACTGCAAACATTAGTAAATGCCCATTCTTCATCATGCAAAAGATTAGTAGACTTTGTTTTTAGTGTAGAGGCCTCTGCAACAACCATTCCGACCTCTTTCTTCTTTGCCTCTTTAGCAGCCAGTTTTGGACAGCTCTTAATGACATGATCATTTGCTTTACAATATTTGCAAAACAATTTCTGCTTTTTTTATTTCTTCTCATCTTTGTCTTCCTTCTTTGAATGTGCAACATTTGCATATTTTTGCTTACTAGTTGAAGAGCTTCATTTACCTTTGCCCTTTTGACTAGCCAAGAAAGCTTGATCTGCAACACTCATGATGGACCTGTTCTGCCTAGACTAATCTTCTTGCAACAAAACAGAGACTAACTCCTCGAATGACAAGGCATTTGGATTGCCTTTCATGATCAAACAAAGAGTAGAAGCAAAACTCTGATACGAGTCAGGAAGACCATTTAGAATGGTCTGCACAAGTGAGCTATCTGGGATAACTTCATTAGCAGAAATCCACTATTCTTTCAAATCCTTGATCTTTGTGAGAAAATTGTCCATAGAATCACCTTTATTCATTTGCTCACTCTCCAATTGTTTTTGGAGGTAAGCAACACGAGCCTCATTCCTAGTGGTACAATGTGGTTAAGTGTCTCCCAAGCATCCTTAGTTGTTCTACAGGAGCGAATGTGAGGAATAATGGCATGTTTGACAAACAAATCTATCAATGCATGTCCGTGAGCATCTATGCCATCCCAACAAATTTGCTCTATAGTAGGTGCAACAGAAACAGTAGCATGAACAGGAATCTGTAGAATATCATCATCTTCGACACCATCTCCATCAGCTCCAATACATGTATTTGCAGTACCTATATTCGTAGGTGTAACAAGATGTCTTTCAACACCCTGCACAATATTCCATAGTCCTTTTGCGACCAATACATGATGCATCATATAATCCCACAATGGGTAATTTATACCATCCAACTTATCCTCAACAACCAACATACAAAATACATCACTACTTTCAACCATGGCCACTGACTAAAATACCTTGATGCAGAAAAATGAATATATCTGAAAAAAATGAGAGAACTACCCAAACAAGTTTTTCTAGACCTGTAGAAGACTTCGAGACACTTATACTGGCGAACCAAAATTGGTATATATGTTTGGCATAAAAAGACAAAATAGCATACATAGGCATTGTGATAGTTCGTTTGGAGGCCGAAACGAGCTCATATCACGATTTTGGCACCACACAGCGAAGTGGTTTTGATTTCTGAAACACCTTGAGTATGCTTACCAAATTTTGTGCGATTCTGAGACTATAATTGGAGAGGTGTAGACAATGCCCTAGATGAAGCGGCGACTTGCTTTGATACCAATTGTTGGAGTTCGACATCTGCGGAAGAATGCGAACATCACAAGGAAGAAGAAGAAGCTTGGATCACAACACACAATATTGAATGTATTACCACTAGAATGTACAAAGATTAGTAGCCCGTTAGGGCAATATGCATATATACAAGCGGGGGCGAAAAAACCTCTTGAAGAGGAAAAAAAAGTGCCCTGGTGGTCCTAGAGTGTTCACGCACATCACTACCTAAATATATCAGCAGTCGAAAGGGAAACAGAGCAAGGAAGAAGCTTTGATTAGTCTTCTAAAGAAGAGTGGATATTCAATAATTGCACCCAAAAAGAAAGGTTTTTGTGAGATATGTGAGAAAGAAGGTCATCCTACAAGTCAATGTTGGTACAATCCAAAGCATAGAGGTCAATAGTCAAGGCATGAAAATAGAAGTAGCAATGAGGTTGCAGCAAATCAAGCAATTCTACTTCAGGGAAGAGGTGGTTTTCAAAGGTAGTAGCTAGGGAGACCTCCATGGAGGGAACAAGGAAATCAACAAGGAAGACCAGCCAGAGTAATGCCATGTAAGTATTGCTCTGCTCTAGATCATTGGATTGGTCCCAATTGCCCATTATGGGTCAAACATAGAGAGGAAAGAGGTGTACTAGTTATTAGGTCTAATCAGAATAATGAGCAAGGGCAACAACAATAACAGATTCAGCAAGCTGCTCAGGCAAATGTCATTGTAATTGACTTATCAGATGAAAATTTTCAAGGTGATCCAAGTTCGAGTACATAAAAAATAGGAAACAAGGAACATATGGACCGATGGATTTGTGATTGTAGACAATGTATAAAGATGAAGGAACTAGAAGTCTTGGTGGTGACAAGATAAAAAAACAAGGGTCCTATTGATTGGCATGAACAAAGGCAGATTAGGGATCAGGTATAAAAATGGATCCAGCAAGATCAAGAGAAGTAGGAGGAAATTCAAATTATGTCAAAAGTTGGTGATAACCTAGTGCCAACTCACACACAATGGAAGGAAGATAGGGTGAGCCATAAGAAGGAGCTAGACAATTATTGGTTTGAGGTAATTAATAATTCTTCTTTACAATTATCTTTGGATCAGTTATTATCCTTAGTTCCAACTTTTAAGGAAAAGTTGTTGAAGAAGCTGGTTGGGCAACAATTAGAGCCAACAAATACATCTACAATTTTGGCTTCAACTAATAATAGTGATCCAACAAATATGGATTTTGTACTGCTACTTATTCAAGCACAATATAGGCAGAGAATGTTTGATGAAGTTTTGTTGGATGGTGGTTCAAGTGTGAATATCTTACTAGAACATATTTTTAAAGAGATGGGGAATGGGGTATTAGCTCTAGCACCTTTTCAGGTCAAGATGGTGGATCAAACAAGAGTGCAACCTTTAGGAATTCTAAAGTAGTAGTAAATAGTAATTGCAAGTATGAAATTCATGGCCAATTTGTGGTAATTAAAATGTCAGAATCTACCTACCCATATGAGATGTTTCTAGGTAGACCATGGTTCAAGTTAGCCAAAGTAAAGAAAGATTAGGGTTTATATGTGGTGTTTATCACTAAGGGCAAAAAGGAAGTTACAATACCAATGTAGGGAAGGTGGAATATGTTAGTAAAAGAAAGATCTTTAATGTCCTAGACCATTAGTTTAGCTGAGGAAATAAAGGATGAAAAAAAAGAGGAATTCTTGAAGGCAAATCCAACAGTGGTCCCAGTTTTGGAAGTCGATGTTGAAGGAGTACTACAAAAAGAGGAGCAATTGTTAGAAAATAGATTTGAGCGAGCAACAGGTGAACAAATAGAAGGAACAAAGCTAAGATAGTTATTTGAGTAGAATCTAGAAATTTCAACTCAACAGAAATTGGATGAGGAAGAGAAGGAGGTGATAAATCTGTTAGAAAAAATATATGAACAAAAGTGTGCAATGTTTGGTAGGGTGAAGGAAGATGAACTTCAAGAAGTCAAGTTAGGTATAGATGCTGAACCCAAAATGGTGCGAGTAAGCAAAGAAATGGAAGTTCAGTTTTTAGATGATCTAATTTGCTTATTGAAGAAGTATATTGATGTATTTGCTTAGGATTACTCTCAAGTGAAGGGATAGATCCAAATCTACATCAAGATCATATTAATTTGAAGATAGATGTTGTTCTAGTGGTACAGCAAAGGTATAGGATGAACCCAAAGTTTGCAAAATAGGTCAAAGAGGAAATTGACAAGCTCTTGGCAGTTGGATTCATCAAACCAGTAAATCAAGTAACATGGTTATCACCCATTATTTTTGTTTCAAAAAAGAATGGGAAATTGCATATTTTTTTTTGGATTACAAAAAATTGAATGTAGCCACAATTACGAATCCTTTTCTAATGCCATTCTGTGATGCAGTGCTGGATGCCGTAGTAGGGCATGAGATGTTTAGCTTCTTAGATGGATTTTTTGGTTACAATCATATCCGTGTTGCTAAAGAGGATCAACATCAAACAACATTTATTACAAATTTTGGGGCATATGTGTTCATAATTATAAGTTTTGGACTCAAGAATGGGCCACCTTCATTTAATTATGTCTCCCATAAAGTTTTTGAGCCCTATTTGCAGGATTCTATGCAAGTATTTGTAATTTTCAGTGTTTGGAAGGAAGATGCAGCACTTGCTACATTTGAAGTCTTGTTTTGATAGGTCTAGAAAATTCAGAATGGTCTTGAATCCATTTAAGAGTGTTATTACAGTAAGGAGTGGCATTTTGTTGGGTCACGTTATTTCACATTCACGAATGGCCATTGACATCAAGAAAATTAAGGCCATCAGGACAACAAAAGCTCCGTCTAATGTAAAGGAGGTAATGAGGTTGGTGGGCCAGATTAAATGGCATGCGAGATATTTGAGGTACTTAGCCAATATTTCATTACCTTTGACACACTTAACTGAGAAGGATGTTCCTTTTGTATGGGCTGAACCTGAGGTATATACATGTGTATCTATATATATGTGTCTGTATGCATGTGTATGTGTGTGTGTAAATGTGTCTGGATGTGTGTGTGTGTGTAAGTGTGTATCTATCTATGAGTGTGTATGTGTTTATGTGTGTGTATGTGTCTATGTGTGTGTATGTGTCTATGTGTGTGTATGTGTATGCATGTAAGCATGTATCTATGCATATGCATGTGCATTATGTATGCATATGTATGCATGTGTGTGTGTATGTGTGTGTATGCATGTAAGTATGTATGTATGCATATGCATATGCATATGCATTATGTATGCATGTGTGTATGTGTGTGTATATCTCTTTACGTGTGTGTGTGTATGCATATATATGTGTGTATGTGTCTGTGTCTCTCTACGTGTGTGTGTGTGTCTATGTGTGTATATGTATGTGAGTGTATGTGTGTGTATGTGTGTGTATGCATGTCAGCATGTACATATGCATATGCGTGTGCATTATGTATGCATATGTATGCATGTGTGTGTATGTGTGTGTGTATGTGTGTGGATGCATGTAAGTATGTATGGATGCATATGCATATGCATTATGTATGCATGTATGTGTATGTGTGTGTATGTCTCTCTACGTGTGTGTGTATGCATATGTATGCATGTATGTGTATGTGTGTATGTCTCTCTACATGTATGTGTGTATGTGTCTATGTGTGTGTGTATGTGTGTGTGTGTCTATGTGTGTATCTATATATATGTGTATGTATGCATGTGTATGTGTGTGTGTAAATGTGTCTGGATGTGTGTGTTTGTGTATGTGTCTATGAGTGTCTATGTGTTTATGTGTGTGTATGTGTCTATGTGTGTGTAGGTGTCTATGTGTGTATGTGTATGCATGTATGTATGCATGTATGTATGCATATGCATGTGCATTATGTATGCATATGTGTGTGTATGTGTGTGTAGGCATGCAAGTATGTATGTATGCATATGCATTATGTGTGCATGTGTCTATGTGTGTATGTGTGTGTTTATGTGTGTCTGTATGTGTGTGTATGTGTGTCTATGTGTGAATGTGTGTGTATGCATGTGTATGTGTGTGTAAATATGTGTGTATATGTGTGTGTATGTGTGTGTATGTGTCTATGTGTGTGTATGTGTATGCATGTATCTATGCATATGCATGTGCATTATGTATGCATATGTGTGTGTATGCATGTAAGTATGTATGTATGCATATGCTTATGCATTATGTATGCATATGCATATGCATATGTATGCATGTATGTGTATGTGTGTATGTCTCTCTCTATGTGTGTGTGTGTATGCATATATGTGTGTGTATGTGTGTGTATGTGTGTATGTGTGTGTGTGTATATGTGTATGTGTGTATGCGTGTGTATGTGTGTGTATGCATGTAAGCATGTACGTATGCATATGCATGTGCATTATGTATGCATATGTATGCAAGTGTGTGTATGTGTCTGTATGCATGTAAGTATGTATGTATGCATATGCATATGCATTATGTATGCATATGTATGCATGTATGTGTATGTGTGTGTGTATGTCTCTCTACGTGTGTGTGTATGCATATGTGTGTGTGTGTGTATGTGTCTATATATGTGTGTGTGTATGTGTGTGTGTATGTGTGTGTGTCTATGTGTGTATGTGTGTGTCTATGTGTGTATATATGTGTGTATCTATATATATGGGTCTGTATGCATGTGTGTGTGTGTGTAAATGTGTGTGTGTGTGTGTAAATGTGTGTGAATGTGTGTGGATGTGTGTGTGTGTAAGTGTATATGTGTCTATGTGTGTGTGTGTATATGTGTGTGTGTATGTGTATGTATGTGTGTCTATGTGTGTATGTGTGTGTGTCTATGTGTGTATGCATGTGTCTATGTGTGTATATATGTGTGTGTGTATGCATGTGTATGTGTGTATGTAAATTAGTGTGTATATGTGTGTGTAAATCTGTGTGTGTGTATGTGTATATGTGTCTATGTATGTGTATCTATGTGTGTATGTGTGTCTGTGTGCATATATGTGTGTATGTGTATATATATGTGTGTATGCATGTGTATGTGTGTGTGGAAATGTGTGTGGATGTGTGTTTGTGTGTATGTGTCTAATATGTATGTGTGTGTGTATGTGAATGTGTCTATGTGTGTGTGTCTATGTGTGTATGTGTGTGTGTGTCTATGTGTATGTGTGTGTGTCTATGTGTGTATATGTGTGTGTGTATGCATATGTACATGTGTGTGTAAATCTGTGTGTGTATGTGTGTGTGTGCATACCTTGCTTCCAAAGATGTGTGTGCTCAAACCTTGTTGATCTCTCTCTCTCTCTCTCTCTCTCTCTCTCTCTCTCTCTCTCCTCATGAGGGTGTGAATGCATGTGGACTTATTCAGATAATTTTTAAGATATTTAGAAGAATATCTAGAAGATAGTATTTTAGCTATGTTTTGTAAGGAGGCTACAAGGTTGAAATGGGACAGTCAGAGTTGCATAGCCATTGCAAAGAATCTTGTTTTTCATGCATGTAATAAGCACATAGAAATCTAGTATCACTATGTGCAATAGTTGGTCGAGGATGGAGTCGTGGAGATGAGCTATTGTCGATAGATGAAAATGGATCAAACATTCTCACCAAGGCTCTAGTGAGAGAACAACTGTATCAACATCTTCCAAAGCTTGGCATTCGACCAAGAAGGTAGTTCACCATAGGTGAACTTGAGGGGGGTCGGGTGTCACATATACTCAATACTCCACCTGCACGTTATTGCAAATGATCCATGGTACTCTAAGTTGTATGGACCCAATTATGAGGAGAAGCCATTATGAGATTCCGAACATTTGTGATGAGGTCTGCATGATACCATCAAAGGTACTAGATGATCTATGTGAGTCTAGTCAATAGGCTAGGCAAGGTGTATACTTTAGTCACACCGAAATTCCGGAGGTATGACAGTTCGATAGTCAATCAGTCTAGAATTACGGTGACTCGGATGGTCTAGTAGTTTGGTGGTTCATTTGGGTGGTTTAGTCCGATGGTTTACCTAGTCGGAAAGTTAAGTAATTTAGTATGTTCCGAATTACATATGATCCAGATGGTTATGCCTAGATAAGAATATCAGGTGAGCCTGATGATCATGCCTAAATCATAGGATTAGGCACCTTGGTTACCATGGTGAAATCTCGATTGTGTGCATTATAAATCCCTTTGTCTAAAGTCTATCTAAAATGCCATTGAAATGGCATGATGGGAGCGCATGCATGGATAGTATCATCATTATGTATACATTATTGTTGGCAATTTGAGAACCTTGGTTCTCTATGTCTCTGTTTGTGTATATTTCTGTTAGTGTGGTGTGCTTCTCACTACTATACCTACCTATCATATTTCATTGCATCACGATTCTTGGTTATTTCTTACATATTCTTGGTGATAGAAGTTTATACTGACAAAATACCTTTACTAGAAGTTTTGCTAATGCAATTTCTACTATGTATTCTTGAGGTAAAGATACCAAGAATTCTTGGTCTAAAGTCACACTCCACATGTCTTGCATGAATACATGAACCACTTCTCCATGTTAGTAGCTATGAAAGTAAGGCCAAAGTGATAAAAGCTAAGGTGAGAACAAGAACCTGCATCGAATGAACACTTTTTGTCCGCACATCCTGTAGATGAAAATGGAAGGAAAACCAACAGGTTTACATTGTCCATAATAAAAAAACATCAAATCAATTTGATAACTTGTTCATTTCAACCTTCACTAGGTATAGTACACTTAAACTACACAAGATAACGGTCAATAATCATACAAGCATATCATTATTAATCCTTGAAGAACCTAAGAGGTAAGAAAAATACCTAACATAATAGAAAATGAAAAAAACAAAAGGCATCTATAAGAAGAGATCCTCTTTGGCTCTTTGGCATTGAATATTTTTCCATCTTTGATTCAATCTTGCATATATATTTGCTTCTCCCAATTTAGAGACAACCTAATACCTGCCTTGCTAACTGCTTCCTGAACTTTGTAGACAAATGTGTAAGTCTAAGCTGATGTGGTATGTCCAATGTGATCATGTGATATCTATTTGTGTTTTTTGATACATTGTTGCATTCAGCAAATAGATTTGATAGCAGTATTTTTTTTCATTTCATTTCTAATTTTCTTTTTGGTTACCAAGGCATGTAGGATGTTGCTTGTCTGTTTGGAATACTAAATCATTTGCTATAGAGTCATCATACTTCTTTGTCTAGGCTACCTAATTGCTTCTAATAGGGTCATCATACTTTGTATCTAGTCTTTGATATCTCTTTCCTAAGCAATTCACACTCATCCCTCCATCCATGGCTGCATGCAGGAGGAAGAGTTAGCCATGGATGGAAGTATGAGTGTGGAATGCTTAGGTAAGAAATAGTAAAGACTAGATACAAAGTATGAAAACTCTATTCAAATCAATTTAGTAGCCCAAAAAAAGAACTATGAAGACTCCATTACAAGAAATTTAGTAGCCCTCACAAACAAGTGGCAGTCTACATGCCTCAGTAACCAAAAAGAAAATTAGAAATGAAATGAAAAACTTTATTGTTGTCACATATATTTGTTGAATGCAACAATGTATCGAAAAACACAAAAAGATCTCACATGGACACATTGGCCATACCACATCAACCAAGACTTATGCATTTATAAAATATGAACATACTTCCAAATTCCATTTGAAATGTATTGAAGAATCGAGAATTTAGATGTTTCACTAATAGATTACAAAATTCAGCACCTCAGACATGGATTACAGAGATGGAGATGATATTCAAAATCTTGTAAGTTAAAAAGTAAGACAAAAATAATCAATAATTTCAAATGTACATACATACACACACATACACATATACATGCACATATACATGCATACACACACATACATACACATACATACACATACATACACATACACATTGTATATACACATACATACACACATACACATATAAACATATATACTATTAGACTAGCTAAAAACTCTCTTGAAGATTGGAAAAGTAAGACTTCTGAATAACGTGTATGCCACACCTCCCATCCAATATATCCCCTTGCATCCAAAATAGTAATGCTCTAGAATGATCTAGTGCCGACATGTGGCCACCATGCAACACTCATCCCCATTACCATTGGATACCTTAGGATATCCCTCAAGCTAGGGACCTTGGCTATGGCTGGCCCTTGTCCCACACACACATGGAGTGGTCTCTATAGACCAATGTCTAACACTGTCTCCCCCTTTTAGAGATCATTGCACTCAATCATCAATGAAGGAAAGTACTTGCAAACTAGAGCTTCTGATTCCCAAGTAGAATCTGTAAGTTACAATCCTCTCTAGGCTACTAGATGCTCCTAGATGACATGGTTTCTCAACTCTTTCTATCTCCAATCTAGTATCCAATCTTGAGAATGATCTTTGCTATCACTTTCTTACAAAGAAACAATACCCTCTATTAGATTATCCTCCCTAGAAATATACTTTCTAAGTTTACTAACATGCCCTCTGCAATTTGAAAGAACCTCTATCAATATGCAACATCACTAAGCTTCTTAACTATCTTACAAGGTCCAGAAAACCTAGGTGAAATCTTAGTACACTTCCCTATGGATAGTGAAGTAGGCCTAGCTGGAACTTAAAGAAAAATTATGTTTCCTTCCTCAAAGACTCTAGGAGATCTCTTCCTATCACCATATTCTTTTGTCCTATCATCTACTTGTTGCATCTTGGCTTTAGTTATTTCTAAATTTGGGTTGAGGTTTGCAAGGAACTTTGAAGCACTAGGAAATTTCTTTGGCATTCCTATGGTACTAGGAACAAGGGGATTCATGCTGTAGTTCATCTCAAAAGGAGACATTCCTATCACTTTATTAGGTCTATTGTTGTAAGCAAACTCTGCTAATGGCAAGTAACTATCCCAATCTATCTGCCTCTCAAACACATATTCTCTTACTATGTCCTCTAGAATTTGGTTGACCCTCTCGATCGGACCATCTATCTGTGGATGATCTCTGCTACTCATTTTCAATGACACTTTTAGTTTGTCAAATACAAAATTCGAGAAGTGTCTTGTGAATCTAACATCCCTATCTAAAACTATGGATGTCAGTAACCCATCCAATCTGAAGACATGTTGGATAAATAGCTCCACTACCTTTGGAGCTTATACCATCTCCTATGTGGGTATGAAATGAGCCATCTTCCTCAATCTATCTACCACAACTATGATAGTATCCAGCTTCCTTAAGGTCTGTGGTAACCCCACTATGAATTACATGGATACACTGTAAATCTAGGCTACCAAAATGCTCTTCTAACAAGTTGAATGTTCTTGTCAACACCAAGATGCCCTACGCAAGGAGCATCATGGTTATCGTGCATGAATTGTCTTCTCAAATCCCAAGAATTCAGTACACAAACCTTTCCTTTCCATTTGACTATTCCATTATCCAATTAGTAATTGGAATATGCACTTGACTTGTTTGCTTTACTAGGGGAAGACATAGCTAGCACTACCTCATCTCCTATAATAGAGTCATCAATGATGGCTCTAATGATCTATAAAGATGTGGATCTTCCACGTGTGCTTCCTTTATATCTTGAAGCAATGAACTTTCTAGAACTGCACAACTCATTAGATACACTATCCGTGATAATGATCAGCTATAATATTCTCTTTTCCTCTTCTATACGGGATTTCCATGTGAAACTCTTGCACCATAAAGATAGTATCTCTAGACTTTAAGAGCATGCACTGTAATAAAGTAAGTCTATGATCTAGGGGTACGGCCGGTTCAGACGGATCTGAAATCAGACACCGTTTGGTCATTCGTGTGTATGACCAAAGATCTTGAGTTTAGACTTACTAGGAGGTCTTCTGCTCTTGTGAACAAGTGACCCACTTAGCTTAGTGGTTAAGTCTCAAGGATGTGAAGAAGGAGGTCTTGGGTTCAATCCCCATGGGGGACATAGGGAGAGTATTTTTCCCAAAGAGATCTACAACCTTCTAGAAGCATCCCCTTGAGTTAACTCGAGATGACTAAGACACTTGGCACACATGGAGTTACATGGCCGACACATGGCTGGCTAGTATCCATGTGCCCAAGAAGGTAGTCCCCTGGAGAGAGCTATATATAGAGGCATTTGGTTGGGAGGAGAGTCATCCCTCTAGCATGTGGTGGTCGTAATCCTTGTTCTCTTGCATTGGTATCAGAGCTCTAGGCAAGCTCCCATGGTGACCTTGATAGGTTCATCATCATCTTCAATCTCTAAGATAATTTTCATGAAAATTTTTGAGGCTATTTTCTTCATGCGGATATTTTCCCATCCTTCTTTCTACACGGTCGTCATCTTCTCCCTATCTTTGGATCCCAATGGCAAAAGACTTTGGCAGTAGAAATGAAAAGCTTCTCTACACTCCTTTTAAGCGCTCCAAGTTTTAATCTCGCGACCTATAGAAGTCGACGTTTTGATGTAACCACAAAGGCTAGAGGCCTGTTTTTAACGATGCCTTCTCTTATATATGTAAGTAAAAGGTTCAAGCCATCTCAAAAGGATGCGCATAAGAATTGAGTTTGTGTCTGTTGGTGGACACGCTTGTGTCTATCAGTGGACTACAGCAAAACAAAGCTGTCTTCAAGCAGCACTAAGAGTCGAACCTGCAACACAGCAGTTCAGAGGGCTCTGTTCTATCTGCAAGTACAATACTGGACGGTAGGGGATCAAGCCTGGCACTTAAGCTCTTCCTTAGTAACTCCTTTTGGTGCGACCTCGAAAGCTTCTACAACATCGAATGTAAAACGTGACTTCCGCAATCAACGGCACGCTAGGTCCTACCTTCTCAGGCTAGATGAAGTCTCCTTCATTACGAGGTCGCGAGTTTGATTTCTACGCGCGATCAGATGATGTACATTGTCGACATTTTTTGTTTAAAGCTCTCTATGGCACCATGGTCCGTGAATGCAGGGCTTAGACGAAGAAGGATCCGAGTTTAAATCCCACAATTGATTTTGGTATTACCATCTTTACTAAAACCTCCATTCAAACCCTATTTTTGAGAAAGCGGATTATTTCTCATTGATTTGGTTTCGAAAGAAGTTTTTCCTTTTTGAGCTCTTTGCTCCATCCTAAAGCCAAAGTGAAGCAATGGACTCGAGCACACAATGAAGCAATGCTCTTCAAGGATGAATATGTCATTCTTCCTCATGGAGCAAAGGATAAAAAAATCGTTCTCTCCCGAGAATCAGAGGATGGACGAAGTTATGATCAAAGCTAAGTATTTTCTAGTTTCTACTTGGGCTTAATGCTTGATTTATCTTGTTTTCATTCGTCTACACTTAATCCTAGATGCACATTGAAATAACCAGGATTTCAATCGATTAAGTCTAGATAAAGAGAATGAAACAATCCACTTTTCATTCCAAGCATTAGTTTGCATTAAAGAAAGACTTGATTTAAAAAAGGATCCGTGCGCATCAAAGAATGTATTTTGGTAGTTTAATTCCAGATTTCCTTTCCATTGAGTAAGCTTTTTATTGCACCACAAGGATATGTTTTTATATCATAGTGCATTAGGACAAAGGAAAGGATAAACATGCATCAAGATTGCATGATATACATTCTTAGTACAAGGAAAAGTCATGAATCAAGCTCATACATGATTGTTGCATTATTTTTTCGGCATGCAAAGAACATGCATGCATACACATGTGAGCATATGGATTTGCATGTAAGCACATGCATTTGCATGATAGAATGGGATGCTGTTTGCAAGTAGATATGAAAATGTACTCTCTTAGTATTTAGCTTACTTTATAAAGCTCACGGCTTGACATTAGAGAAGGCAGAGGACTAGTTAGTTGCAAAGATATGCTAGTTCTAGTTTCTAGCTCAAGTAATTAGTCGATTCCTTCCCAAGTTGATACTCCGTTATCAAAAATAAATACTTAATGACAATTAAGTATGTTTGATGTCTTACTAGGTATAAGTAGGCACTAGGAGAAAGTTAAGTATTAAATTTTCTTGATGACCCAGAAAATTTAATTACTTGCAAACTTTTTGCGATGTATGATGACTCTAAGTCTCAGATGTACTTAGGGAGTCATGTAGATAAGCTTTAGTTGATTAGTTACGTAATTTATGTAACTTGTCAAGCATCCCAAAGATTGGATGATAACTTCAGCTATATTTCCAAGTTCCATGAGCACTCTTTGATTCCATGGAACTCAACAACCAAAAGATGAACTTAGATACAAATTGAACTTTGAAGTTCAATAGATTCATGTTTTGCATCTCCGGTAATGATGCATAAGGCCATGAAAACATGGAGACTTTGGAAGCACTCTTCTATTTAGAAGATTTCAAAAGTTCTAAGAAGTTTTTTTGTGGTTTCAAGATTCGTATCTCGCGATGAAACCTCAGTAAGTGACTTTTAAGAATTGAGATATTTCCTAAAAGAGAAATACTAAAATGAAATAGTCAAGCCTTCTATTCCACATGAGATCATTCTCCTACCATGTTCGAGATGAATTTATTTTTGGGAAGGCATACGTTCCAAGTAGAGGATATTAGTTGATTCATGAACTCTTCCCAAAATACACATAAATTCATAATATATGATAGGACCAAGGAATGATGATGTTCTAATAAAAGGTGTATAAAGAGACAAGCCATTGGAAAAATGATAGCTTAGACCTCTTGTTAAGCACATCTTTCCAAAAACGGACATACCCATGAATCGGGATAGAAATTGATGGATTGGATAGATAAGAGCAAAACATCTACTAGTTATGGATATTTTGCCGAAAGATGAAGGCAGCAAAAACTCTTTAGGATATATATGTTTTGCCAAGATATAAAGTATACTTGGTTTTATTTAAGCTAATTCGAGCTTAAAGAAGAAACCCAAGTCAACTTAATCTTTGGGAATCAAGATATTTTCCTAAAAGATACGTCAAAGTAATCTTTAGGAATTAAGCTACTTCCTAAAAGTTCAGCCAATAAAGGAAATAGCTTAGTTAACTATTTTCTTAGTTAAAAAGGAATATCTTTTGGACAAGAAATAAAGCCATAAGTCTTGTTCTTGTTCAATAGTCAAGATTTCTTTTGAAGAGATTATTCTAGTAAAGCAAAAGATTCCAAGATGAATCATTGGCTTAGTATTACTTGATTCCTTGGCAGGAATCTAAAGTTCTTAAAAGAAAAAATCTCCCTAGATGTGAGACTAGAAATCTTTCAAGAAAAATTTATTAGAAGTAGTTCCAAGCAATTCCTAAAACCACAAGTATTAATACTTAAGTCCAAATATTGATATAATGTAAAGGTGTATCAAAGATTCTTAGCTTTGGAATCTGAGGGGCATCAGTGTATGCCTAGACTTGAGACGGGAAAAGATCTCTAAAAGCCCATGGGTAAGCAAAGACACTTTTGTTAGTTTAAGGGATCTTAATAATAAAGACTAAGTCTTTATTTTTGTCACAAGGTCAAACAGATTTGATCAAACATGGCCATGATTGTCCAAAAATGTGTGATTGGAACTACTCTGTAGATTACCCAAGTATTGGCAATAAAATTCCTTTTGGGAATTATTCACTCAGGTTCCATTTATTCAATGGAAAATTGTGAAAAGAGTAAGCTGTTGCAAGTTTGAACGGAGTGAAGCAATTCCAAGAATGTAGTCTGCAACCGTGAAGACAGTACTTAAGTCTGTGGAAGGTAAAACATAAGTGTTTGCCTATCCTTAAAGGGATTTTGGTACAAATCTAGAGAGCATGAACCGATGCTTAGACTTATGCAGTAGAGAGATTCCTATAAAGTCCTGGCCAGGATAGGTACCTAAAGCATAAGTAAGAAAGGAATCTAAAGACAAGAAGTTAACAGCTCTTATCACTACAAATTGATCAAGGATAAACCAATTGAACTTGAATTTGTGAAAATTCAAGTACTTGGAAGTCTTATTGGTTTTCATTTGAAAACTCTAGCAAAGAAGGATGGATATTCCATCAAAAGGTTTTTCAAGTTTCCAAGGCAAAGCACGTGATTGTGAAACGATCATGTGAAGGAATCAAAACCTAGAAATTCTAGTTAGAGATAATAACTGAAACTTCAAAATTCTTATCAAGAATTGAAGTGAGAAGGTACTCTATCAAGAGATTTTTAGACTTTAGGATAAGAATCACCCACATATTAATGTGAATATAAAATAGGGTGGTATGGGACGCCATATTTTATACTCAGATTGATGTAGGAAAGATGGTATGGGACATCAGACCGTGGAATGATAATTATCTTTTAGTATCAGAAAGGATTTTGAAGTTAGATCTGATCTTAAAAAAAATTAAAACTTCCAAGGATAAGTTTTAATTCAAGGAGGATAAAAGTATGATCTCAAACTACTTCAAGATCAAGTTTGTAGGAAGTTACGAAGTCAGTAACTTCCAAGGTCTTCTTGAAACACTTCAAGCTAAGGTGTTAATGATTCGGAAGTATTTGATAAATTTCTGAAAGAGTAAGACTTTGACTTAGAACTAAACCTTTCAACTAAGAATAGGCTCACTAAGTCAAGCTACAAGTTCCTAGTGTAATCTAGAAAATTCAATTCTTTGACTCAAAGCAATGCACAAGAATTGCATTCCCAGTAAGGAGTCATAAAGAATGAAATAAGGCATGAGCTGGTAAAGAATCATCAATAGAACCTCAGTGGGTCGACACACTGATGTTGGTTACCACACTAGTATTTTGTGGATGGATGATGTTTTTAATTTGCTTTGAATCTTTTTGAGAAACCGGATTATTTCTCTTAAAGATAGAAAAAATGTGTCAATACCCTCTCGAAACAAGATCTTTGAGAAGTTAAAGTCCAGAGTCATCTAGACTTTGACTCATAGGAAGTTTACGTATCTTCGAAGTTTGAATTGGTTGTACAAAGTTATAGTTATTTCTTTCCGCTTTCCGAATATTTTCGAATTGGTTATGATATGGTATCTGATTCCTTTTGCAAAAGACTAGTGTGAACCGGTTAGAACTAGATAACTAAATTGAACATCCTTGATAGATGTTATGAACAAGAACCTTTTCAATCTTCAAAAGATAATAAGTCGAGTTGAATTATTTATTTGAGTTTGCTTCAAGTTATAGCATAAATAATTTTCTAGAGTCCAATATACTCTAAAGAAGAGAAGTTAGGAATTGCTCATCAGATTGATAATTCCCAAAAACTTTCAGTTAAAGTCTTTGAGAAAAGTGTCTTAAGTTGGACAATTTTCATTTTGAATTTGAGTTGGACAAGTTATAGTATGGTTGACTCAATAGAAATGGTAAACTTTCTCCTACAATTTACATAGGATTTTTAAACCCATTAGGACAAAGTAGTCCTCTAGTCGGGTGATAAAATCAAGTAACTGTTGGATAGGAGTTAATCATTGAACAAACATCCAAGTTAGATGTTTGGGACAACCAAACGTTAAGTGCTCCAAATCAAATTCAAGTGAATCAACAGTTCTTAAAGTTTTATGAGGGATAAGAATCCTGCCTTCGTTACTAGGTCCATGCACCAGTCATGCCCAAAAATGGACTAGTAATTTGAATCCACCCAGTTCACATGTTTGTGCCTGGATCACACATCAAGAAACTGTGAATTGGCCAGGGATGTTTTTAGATCCATCCTTATTATTCATTCACTACTTTTTACTTTGACTAGTTTATCAAAGTGCAAAGCCGGACAATATTTTGAATCATTTGGACAGGGACGCTACCACAGAGATGAGACATGTTCTTCCAGTTCTAGAACATGACCATGTTCTTCCAGTTTTAGAACATGAGGTTGGGGGGTTGCCTAAAATAGATATATAGCTTTATATTTTAGGAAGAAAATATTTTCCAAGGGGGGAAGAATGTAATAAAGTAAGTCCATGATCTAGGGGTACGGCCGGTTTAGACGGATCTAAAATCGGACACCATTTGATCATCCGTGTGTATGACCAAAGATCTTGAGTTTAGACTTACTAGGAGGTCTTGTGCTCTTGTGAACAAGTGACCCACTTAGCTTAATGGTTAAGTCTCAAGGATGTGAGGGAGGAGGTCTTGGGTTCAATCCCCATGGCGGACATGGGGAGAGTATTTTGCCCAAAGAGATCTAGAGCCTTCTAGAAGCATCTCCTTGAGTTAACTCGAGTTGACTGGGACACTTCACGCACATGCAGTTACATGGCGGACACATGGCTTGCTAGTATCCACCTGCCCAAGAAGGCAGTACCCTAGAGAGAGCTATATATAGAGGCATTTGGTTGGGAGGAGAGTCATCTCTCTAGCACGTGGTGGTCATAATCCTTGTTCTCTTGCATGCACCATTGCATACAGTTCTTGTTCATGCACTCGCCAATTGCGTTGTGCACTACTCAATTTTTTTCTTTCAAAATAGTGTGCCATCTTGGGTCAAGATTACCCCTATGGATATGCCCCTAGCATCTATCTCCAACTCAAATGGTTTCTGTGGATCTACCACTTTGGATATAGAAGCCTCTGAAACAAATTGCTTCAGAGTATCAAAACTTTCTTGTTGTTCTTGCTTCCATGTAGATGGTACTTTTCCTTGAAGCAAGTTCATCATAGGTGTTTCTATCGACAAATACAAGGAAATGAATTTCTAATAGGAATTGGACATTCCTAGAAATGATCCTAACTACCCCTCATCTTGAGAAGTAGGACAAGCTAGAATAACTGAGATCTTTTTGGGATCCATCTAAACCCCATTGGCAGATACCGCATGCCCTAAATACTCGATCTCTATAAGGAACAATTGAGTCTTATCTAGATTTACAAATAACTAATTTTCTTTTAAGTTATTTAACACTAATCTTAAATTACTTTCATGCTCATGTACAAAACCACTATAAAAAACCAATTCATCAACAAAATCCACAACAAACTTTCTAATGAATGATTCTAGAATATCATTCATTAATGTCATGAAAGTATCAGGCTCATTAGTCGAAACAAATGGCATAACTAAATACTCATAATGTACAAAACTCGTCTTGAAAGTTATTTTATATACATCTTGTTCCTTTACTCTAATCTAAACCTCTTTTTAAATGTATCTTAATTTATACAAAGGCTCCACCTAGAGCATCTAGGAGATCATCTATCCTAGGCATGGGATATCTATGCTTGATGGTAATCTTATTGAGTGCTCTGTAATCAATGCACATCCTATAAGATCCATCTTTCTTCATCACTAGAAGAACTAGTGTTCCGAAGGGCAAATAGCTAGGTTTGATATGCCCTTTCTACAAATACTTGTCCAGGACCTTGCAAACTTCATTCTCCTCTTGCAAGCTCATTTGAAACGATGGTCAAGCAATCCAAATCGCTCATGTTACCAATTGGATTCTATGCTTAATGTTCCAACCCTTGGATCCTCACACACTCAACTTAGAGTGATCGTCTCAAGGAAACAATGTGCTAGCAACGACCCTATAGATGCCTAAAAATGATGCTCCATGAACTTGGAGGGGGTTTTTCATAGTTTTTTGAATGAATTTGGGCCCTTGGATCTAGAGAAATCAACTTTTAACCCTAGGATCAACTGCTTATGATTACAACCATTGGATTTATCAAATGGATGGTTAGGATTGATTCTTTATATGATATCTAGGGAAAAGAGGGAAAATTAGACACCTTCATTATCCACCATTGGATCTGGGGAAGATCGTGATCGTCGAATCAATGGTGACATCAATTTGGATAAGGTTAACTACTATATTTGGAAGAACTTTGCATTATTGAAGCTTGGCCATCAAAATAAGCTTATCCGATGAAAAAACTCGTGGATCCTCCTTGCTTTAAGCTTTGATGCATCCATGCCATTGAATGTGAGCTCACCTTGACTGTACAACATGGTTCAATCATCTTTTGCCATGTGGTAGCTCTTCAAGCCTTCAATTTGCTTAATCTAGAGAACTATGGTGACCCTGAAAACTTGATTTTGTGGTCTTTGACCCTCAAAATATCCTTTGATGAAGATGAAAATTAGGAGGGGTATGTTTTGAAAGATCTCCTTTAGGAATATGCAAAAATAACTCCCATCTGAATCTCGTTTGTATAAGTTTGACTACATTTGGAAGTTTACAAGGTGACATTAAGGTGTCTAGGAGGTTGTGATGGCCTTGAAAATTTTTACAAATATGTGGCCGCATATGATCTTTATATGTGCGAGACCATATTGCTAATAGAAATTCCTATACAAGATTTTGTAGGGTCTAAGTTGAAAAATTATATTTTTATAAAATGCACATGGCATATCAATGTGCTAGAAAATATATTTACATGTGAAATTCAAGCTATAGACTACCTTTGCTAAGCTTTACAAGTTATGAATTTTCATGTAAGGTGATAGTGAAATTTTTTCCCTAATTACCAAAGTTTGACCAGCATTGACCACTACCCTAGATTTTCTTGAATTCTTCCAAACTTTGCGTGTGAACTCCTTTGACATCCTTGAAGCGTCTTGGACTTCTCAAGGAATTTTGGCTACCTTCATTGAATGTGTTTCCTATAGGTCTTCATAAGTGAGAGAGAAGAGAAAATCCCGACGACACAATGTGTTAATAGAGTCCTCATATCTTGGCGGCTTAAGATCCTTAAGCTAACATGGGCCTCTCTTACTAGAACACTCTCACTATGAATTTTGGGGGTTTGATGCTTGCCTGGAATATCTAACTCCATTCCTAGTAGGTTGATCTCTAGCACTACTTCCTCTTTCTTAGATCTAGGTACATGCTCCAAGATATCATGAAATGCACTCTCTAGATCTGAGATCCTAGCACTCATGGTCTCTAAAGCATCTAAAGGGTGATCATCCATGTGTTTGTCAGCCCTAACTTGCGAAGAAGGTCCTGAATCCATACTATGGAAAAGTGATAATCTTTTTATGTTTTTGTTGGTTTTATGGTCTTTTTTAATTTAATTTGTGTATTTATGTGCACCTAAAGTAACAAAGTGGTAGCAAAAAGTAACTAGTCAAAAGCCTTTGCATAAAGAAATGACAAACAAAAAAAAAGTATGCTTTCTTACTTTTATGCATGTGTATGCAAAAATTTTGAAAATTTTGATAGCATTTCGGTAGGAAAATGAAATTTAAAAAACTATAACTAATTGCACTACGTGCACTTCCAAGAAAAAGGTGTTGGTAGACACAATATATATAATAAGACTAAAGGATACTACACATCCTTGTATAAGACCTCATGCTTGCAGCAAACAATAAGAACGTTGAATGTTCTTATGTCTTTTTGGTGGTACCTGCAAAAGAAAACACTAACATCCTATTTGGATAAAAAATACAGATCTGAACAAGCCTATGAACAAAAATACGATGCATATGCCATGTGTTATGCTTGTTCTAAGTGTTAAAAAATGCATAAAAACAGTAGGAATTCATGAGAATCACAAGAAACCTTACCTTGGAGTTTAAAATTTTGATGTGTAGGTATGTGCAAGTGTTGGAAATGGTTGATATATACTTCTCTTGAGTCTTCAACTTGATCTCAATCTTCGTTGCATCAAAAAGATGTTTGTGCGAGGGTAGTTGATGTTGAACAAACAACTTCCAAGCTTTGTAAAAGTCTATAGATGAATCCAATTTGTATTTTCCAACCATTTAATGGATAGCTCTGAGTAAGGATTCTATAGGGAGTGGAATCACTCAATTTGGTTGTGATTTGAGTGAGATATGGCCATTTTAGTGCAAGAGGGTACTTCAATTATGCTTTTCTAGAAGAGGTTGGGGATGACAAAAGCAAAAGAGAGTTTGAAATTTACCTCTATAGAGCTTTCTCTCAGTGTGCACATGTGTGAGCTATTAACTTATCCCACATACCCTCTCCTCAGTGCCAAAAGTGAGCATAAATAGGACTTCATGTGCATTCTTGCTCACCACAAGTGAAGAAGAGAGTATGTAATCTACTCTCCTCCTTGCTCAGCACTCAGGGGCAGCCATCTGGGGGTCTAGGCTCTGATCTTATGAAGTTCAATAGGCGCATGGACCTCCTTGGGGGCTCAACATCTCTCTCAGGGGGTCACACCTTCTTCCTTTTGCTTCAAGGAGCTTCTCCTGTCAACAACAACACAATAGACAAGGATGAAGATAATGATGAATCTCCTCCCAATTTCTACTGATTTTCCATGCATAGAAGACTAAGAAAAGACTGTAAAAATGACTTCCCAATGTTGCTTTGATTACCAAATGTTAGAATATCTAAAACTCTCTTAAAGATTTGAAAATTATAACTTGTAAATAATATGTGTGCCATTCACCTCCCATCCAATATATCCCCGTGCATCCAAAATAGTAATGCTCTAGAATGATCTAGTGCCAACATGTGGCCAACATGGAACACTCATGCCCATTACCATTGAATACCTTAGGATATCCCCCAAGCTAGGGACCTTGCCTATGGCTGGTCCTTGTCCCACACACACATGGAGTGGCCTATGTAGACCAATGTCTAACAGATACATGCATATACATACATACACATACACATACACACATATGCACACATACATGCATATACACATAGGCACATACACACACACACACACTCACAAATATGCACATACACATACACACTCACATACATACATACATACACACATACATATATACACATGTACATACACACACATACACATATACATACATACACATACTCATACACACACATACACACATACAAACACATACACATACACATACACACATAAATATACACATACACTCACAAACACACATACATACACACACATACACATACACACATACATACATACATACACATACAAACACGTACACACACAGATTTACAGGTTACTAGTTGAGAAGTTTATATTCATCCTACATCACATGCTAAAATGAAGAACATAATAAAAAATCATGGTATAAATTATCATTGTATACATGCATATCCTAACGATTGTATTTTATATAGAGGTGAATATGTAGACTCATTGACATTTCCAAAATTTCAATCACCTTGATATAAGGATGAAGAGGGTAAAATCCCAAAAATGTTATTGTGAAATTTTCCATTTAGCTCCATAAATTAAACATATGTTTCAAAGTCTTGCATTATCAAAGCTTTTTGACATGGGGATTTGATCATAAAACTATTCATGGAGTAATGAGAATTCCAATAGATAGTGCAACTTTTCAACATATTGATTTTAGATTGCTTGATTTTGCATAAGAGCCATGCAATCTAAATTTAGGTTTTACATTAGATGGGGTTAATCCATTTTTTATGAAATATAGTAAATGGTCAACATAGCCAGTGGTAATCATCAACCAAAATCTCTTGCCATACCTACCATAAAAAAAGAACATTTAATGCTTTCACTTTTAATCCCATGAAAACGATAAGTTAAAGACATGAATGTATATCTTCTTCCTCTTATTGACAATCTCCAAGAGTTATGGAGAGGTATTAATGTCATTGATGTATCAAAAAGCATTAATCAAAGACACATTATGGTCTGTGGAATTGTGGCTTGGAGTACATAAAATTTTCTAGGATATGGCATCTGTTCAGATAATGAAATAATTTTTTATCTAATATATACAATTGTATGTGAGTTAATCTAATTATATTTTTATTGTTTTCATGCATGTAGGAATACCTACTAAGGGATATAATTCCTTATTATGGTAATTGGTTGAGATCAGTTCATAGAAAGAATCTCAAAAAAAATATTTATCTTTGACATTGATGATTCTTGCTTGACGATCGTCCATTATGGTGCAAAGAAAGTGATACATTTTAATGGAAAGATTGAAATAGGTTAGTTTCCAAGACCAATGACACCTATGGATTGGTATAAGAAATTGATAGAAGAGCCTCTTATAGATCCACAATCCGAAATCTTAAGTGACGATGAAAATAATGAGAATGTGAAGATTAGAGGAAAGGAAAATTTTCACTAGTAGAGAATATGTTAATATGGTATTCTTTGGATTATTGGAGAGAGTTAAAGATCTATCATCTTCTTCATCCTATGCCTATATTCAAGAATGTTGTTTATTCCTTATTGCAACATCTTCTTGGATTAACTGACACAACAACATCAAAAAATGATTTAAAGGATAAAAAATCAAACCAAAGTTATAACCATTTTATTAATAAAAATTGAGAGGAAAAAACTCATGAAGCTCCTCCTTGGATACTTATGACAAAGGAAATGCAAACAATCAATATTAGGATCCAATCGATTCGAACACCTATAGGATATGGAGCATCTTTCCAAAACATGTTTACTTTGGATGACATGAGCTTATCTGGGTTTAAGATGCATGATTGACATAGCTTTCTAAAGCACCTTCTACCTCTTGTTATTAATGGATGTGCAATGAAAGGAGCACAAGATGTGATCTATCATCTTGGATTGATTATAAGGTAATTATCATACTTTTATGTTTAATATATAATTCTATTTGATATCTTTTCTTTACGAATTAGTTTCATTATAATTTAATTTATGATTCATAATATGTGGACTACATCAAAAGAGATTGTTAAAGAGTTGATCCTAGAATAGAAACATGAATGTAGGGAGCTACTACGTACAATGGAGAAAGAGCTTCCAACATCATTTTTTAATATTGAGGTTCATTTATTGATCCATCTTGTTTATGAAATAGAGATTGTAGGAGTTGTAAACACTCAATGGATGTTTTGAGTTGAGCAATTTATGTGCATATTAAAAGGTTATGTGTGACAAAGAGCAAAACTAGAAGGATCTATGGAAAAGGGATGGATGCTTGAGGAGTGCATGTGGTATGTTAGAGAATACCTTGAAAGACTTCATGAAGAAGCTCCATGTGCATGGACTAATGGGTCTTCTTCAAAATTGACAGATGAGGTATTATCATGTAAGGGGTTTCCATTCCAATTTACATTGCAAGAAAAACGTGATATTTCCACTTGCATATAATAGCAAATGCATGCAAGCATTTGTTAATAAGTATGAAGAGGAACTCTAAAACATCCAAAGTAAAAGATGGAGAAACAAAAGATATAGGAGTAATCTCAATAGTAATGAAAATACAGATATATCTTCTTTCACCGATTGGCTATATACTTGTATGCAATGAGTCAATACAAATAATGAATGAATCTTAGATGAGCAGAGGGATTTCATGATAGGTTGTGAAAGAAACATAAATTGATTCTACTAATATTCAATTTTTTCACATATATGTATATTAGTCTCTCTTCTATTTTTCTTATTGCAGGCCTAAATGTTCACTAATATCTGGGCTTATGGATAGCATATTAGAATAAAACCTATTAATTCTCTGCATAGAACAGAGGGTTCTAGCATTGTTGCTTCTTTCAAGCAATTATCATGTGCTAGTTCAAAAGATATGAACCTTATAGATAGAAAACTTGGCTGTATAGGAACCATTGTTGGTATCTACAAAATATCATTTTGTACCTTCAAATTATATTTTTAAGATATAGTTTATTATTCTTTTAAGCACATGATAATGAAGTTTTATTTTTTTAATATTTTGATAGGTTATTTTGCAAAAATAAAATTGAAATTTGCACAAAAATTGAGTTGGGGTAGGAGAGGGCTTAGAGTAGCCCTACACTTGATGATGAGAGAGCAAAGGGGGGGCTTACAATATCCATACACTTGGTGATGAGAGAGACACCTTGGGGAGGGGGCGGTTTAAATAGCCCTACACTTGGCACCAAAAGTGATATGAGTCGATGCATAGAGAGAGCTTAGAGTAGCTCGTTGCACACCAAGATAGCCTTATTAGGCTTAAAGAGCTTGAAAGATTTAGTGGGTGGGCTTAGACTAGCCTCCAACCCACAAGTGCACACACACAATATTTCTCTTTTATATTTCTTGTAGTTACAAGATGGGGGGCACCTAGTGCCAAATGATGTCTTTGAAGTGAGTGTGGAAACCTTTTTGAAAATGTAAGATAACCCTTGGAAAAATGCTAAATTGAGTACGACAAGTGATGGCTAGATTTTTGGAAAAAATACAAAATGATATGAACTTGCAAACGTTAGGTAGGAAATGTTTTTCAAAAGTAAGGTGGATATAAAAGATAGTAATTCGAGCCACCAAAGATGTATTACTTGAAATTGAATCTTTTCCTTAAGAGAGAGGCAGAAAAAAAAATGGTGGATGGGGATTCCCGTTATAAGATTATGTTCACAAGAAAAAAAGTTAAATCAAATGAAATGAATTCACTTCAATAAGTGCACACATAAGTGAACTGAATTCACTTCAATAAGTGCACATGTATGAAAAAATAACAAAACTATAGAAATCTCAAAAAATATCTTCAGACCATTCTGGTTAATGATCAGTAATACCAGTTGGTTAGTTCTTGTTGTGCACCAATTAAAGACACTAGAGACGAATGGATGCAGTTTATGGTTTACATCAAAAATGATGTCACGATCAAAATCTTCAAGGATTCGGGAATTTCTCTTTAAGTTGTGCATGTGGCGTGCTTATCTACACATATGTATTGTTAGAGGCGATTTCTACATTCTCTTGTTCTTACTTTTAGTGATCTATCACAAAATTTAGAGAGACTCTCTCTCTCTCTCATGGCACAATCAAGAGAACATCTCCCGTTCCATTACAGAGACTTATTATAGTCTCTCACTCGACTTCTACATGCTTATCGGGTTTGTAGGTTGCTTAGAGCAACCTCGTAGTCGAGTAGACTATCAAGATATGGGCAAAGGGGAGAAGGGCGGTTACAAGTAGAAATAGAAGATGAGGAAGAGGGGTGGGAGGCAAATGGGCAAAATGAGGTCTCAAAGAGTAAAATGATGGAAAAATGCTTCTCGGAATGAGTGGAGAGAAATATGACCAAACTTAAGCACCACTATCACCAAAAGGGTCACCAAACACACCACCAAGACACCCATCTAGTGCTTTGATACTGTATAGAGATTACACACATGGAAGCAAAATGAAAAGAAGAGTGTACTCACAAAAGAAAGAGTGTTAGAGACTCAAAGTGAGTAGACCAAGAAATGGGTAAACTCACATGGATTAGAAATGATCTTGCCAAGAGCATGGAGTAGGCTCCTCAAGCTTCTAACCAAGTACAAATGGGGAGAGAGGCACTCCTTATATAGATTTTGGAGGGACTCCTCAAAGAACATAAAATGTAGGATAATTCCCCTTGAAGGAGAATGAATACACTAGTAGATGCAAATGGCATGGCACCCAAATACAAAAGGGATACCATATAAAGTGGAAATAAAATGGAAATTATTGGAGTTCAAGGTCAGTGCAAGCATGCGAACAACACAAGGAAGAAGAAGAAGAAGCTTGGAGCACATCACACAATACTGAATGTCTTACCACTAGAATGTACAAAGATAAGTAATATGTTAGGGCAATGGGTGTATATACAAGCCGGGGGAAAAGAACATCCTAAAAAGGGAAAAAAGTGCCCCGACGGTCCTACTGTGTTCACACACATCACTACCTAAATATATCAACAAATCCCCTCTGGGAGTGATGCGGTGAACAAGGAGTTGGCACTCATGTATAAGTAAGTGCCAAGCTATGTGGAATCAATTCACAAAAGGAAGTAAGCCTAAAGCTTTGCGAAGAGCTTCAAACTTCTCCCTAGGCAGAGCCTTCATGAAAAGGTATCCAATGTTCTCTTGCATGGGCACATGTGCCAAGCTGATCTCTCCAACACAGAACCTCTCCCTGACATAAAGACAATGTACCTCAATGTGCTTAGTGCAAGCATGGAACACAAGGTTCCTTGCAACTACCAATGTGCTTTGATTGTTAGTGACGATGGTGGTGGCAGAAGACTGACCAACACCCAAATCATCCATAAGGTGTCTGAGCCACACACACTTAACAAGCACTGTGAATGGTGCCCTATACTCAGCCTCACAATTGGAAGTGGCCACAATAGGCTACTTCTTGCTCAACCAAGATATACATGAGCTACTAAGCATGAATTAGAAGCCACTAGTGGACACACCAGTGTCATAGCAACCAGCCCATTTAGAGTCAAAAAAAGCATGTAAATCTGGCGGTAGTGATCCCCCCTTGGGATAAAACAATCCAAGTAGCCGGGTACCACTGAACTGGTGAAAGATGCACATAACCGCTTGCCCAATGCTTGACACTTGGGCAATGTATAAACCTGCTCATCTATGAGATAGCAAACTGAATATCTAGTCGATTAATGCATAAGTAAATCAAGCATCCAATCGTGAAGACTCAATCGTGAACTTGTCTCCATAGGAGTGGCAATAGGTTTGCAGTCTTCAAGGCCAAAACACTCGAATAATGTGTCAATATATTTCATTTGACAAACAGTTATTCCATCATCAACTTGCATAAATTGGATGCCGAAATAATGATGCAAATAGCCCAAATCTGACATCTCAAATGAGGCATGCAAATCAGCCTTAAAATTAGCAATATGCTTTTCATGAGGACCAGTGAGCCGCATGTCATCAACATACATAACAATGATCAGAAGCACATCATTAGCATGCTTAAAATATAAGGTGCTTTCAGTTGGATTGTTCTCAAAACCATGTGCAATTAGATAGGCATGTATCTTTTCATATCAAGCGTGTGGTGCTTGCTTTAAACCATATAATGCCTTCTTTAACCTGCACACCTAGTTTTCATGCCCTTTCTGCACAAAGCCACACAACTAAAAATCATACACTTCTTCATGCAAATCACCATTAAGAAATGGTGTTTTAATGTCCAACTAATGTACATTCCAACCATGATGAGCTGCAAGTGCACAGATGCTATGAACACTAGTCATTCGACAAGTAGGAGCAAAGGTCTCATCAAAATTTGCAACCAGCCTAGCCATATACCTGTCAATTGTTCCATCATGCTTAGGCTTAAGCTTGTATATCCACTTAGTTCCAATGGCCTTCTTGCCACGAGGCAAGTCACATAAAGGCCAGATACCATTTTCCATTATAGCATCATATTCAAATTGCATAGCAGCCATCCAATTTTTTGAATTGTGTTCTTCATCAAACAAAAGAGGCTCATTCTCATAATAGAGACTAGAGGCGGACATAGCATAGCAATCTGATGCAAAAAAGGCACTATGAGAGCCTGAACGAGCACGATATGACAGAGGTGCATCTAATTTGCTATCACACAAAGTCTGCGCCAGCCATTTTGGCATAGTTTTTGCCTCCTCAATATCCGCTCTCTCATCAACAAGTGCCTCATGCAGATTTACATCAGAAATGGAATGATCTACATCATCACATGAAACATGCAAAGGCTGAGAAGTTGCCTCATTAAGACCAACACTACATTGTGCACGTGTAAAAGGAGGCAGCAAAGTATCATACATGCCTTTGGAGCTAACATATGTCTCCTTAGTACATGAAAGTAGTGGCTGAATAGCATCTTCCACAAAAAACAACATCACCGCTAACCAAAATGCATTTAGTCTGTAGATGATACAGACAATAGCCTTTGCTTTCACAACTATACCCAACAAAAATACATTTCATTGTTTTATCATCCAATTTCCTGCATTGTTGTTCAGGCACTAATGCATATGCCGGACAACCAAAAACACATAGGTGAGCAACAGATGGCTTGTGACCATGCCAAGCCTCATATGGAGTGATACACTGCCATCCTTTAGTGGGACACCTATTAAGTACATATGTTGCACACATGACAACCTCAAGCCAAAAACTATGTGGTAAAGCCTAACTCTTGACCATACACCTGGCCATCTCCATGAATGACATGTTCTTCTGCTCAACAAATCCATTCCATTGAGGTGTATATGGCACTGTACACTCATGTTTTACCCCACGTTCAACCAAAATTGCATTAAAGTGAGAAGAAATATATTCCCCCTGTTGGTGCAAATACACAAGCCATCACACTTGGCTAAGCATGGAAGCATACATGTGTAACTACATGAAGAAGCATGAGATCCTTGCTTGTAAAGATAGATCATTTACTTCTTGTAAAAGATAAATTCTTGAAGAGAATATTTGTAAGTCCACATATCTTGTGGAGTTAGGAGAGATAAAGCTAAGAATTCACTTTGGTGGAATATCTCCTAACTTAGAGGAGAATTTTTAGGTAAAGCCAAGTTTGAATTTGAATTCAAACTTGGAGGTAAAGCATCTATAAAAGGTACTTGTAATCTCACGGTCAAAGAGAGCCCATTACTAAGCCTATTTTTTATCATTTGTTGAAGATTGAGAGGCTTACACTATTTCCTACTCTTATCACCATCATTAGGCATCATATTCATGCCAATGATCATGTATAACATTGTTACATAATACATTACATTATTGATCACATCTGTCTTCACCTCTAGTATATTCACTCAAAATAGTATACTTTGAATGCTCATATCTCAGTCAATTCTCAACCATCTTGCATGATCTATAGCTTATTGGAATCAGCTCAGAGTCTAATATCTGCTGCCAAAATTTGAAGAAGTTTGATTCAGCCGATTGAGAGAAATCTGCCTTGACGTGGTCACTGGTCATTCTCTCCATAGTCCCTAAAATATCGAGGGTAAGCTTCTACTTGCTAAAGTCATTGCTCAGTGTATAGTCTATCATTTTAAGTAATTCCACTTGGAACCATTAGCTCTCTAAGCTAACCTGATTCACCCAAAAGGAATTTTCCTAATTGCTACTGTATTGTGAGCATTGAGCAAAACATCAAACAGGTATCAAGACCAAAATAGCAAGTTTCTTGGTCACTAGCTAGTTCCAAAGTTATCTGTTTTGATCTAATTGTTTGAAGCATCAACTCCAAAGTACATAGGTGATTATTTGGTGTCATTAGCAAGCTAAAGGGGCCTACAACACAAGTCGGAAGTGAAAGAGGGCACGTACAAAGTAGGGATTAGCAGTACCAACTCATTTCTTGAGGTGTCAATCCATCTTTCCCAACAATGGTATCAGAGCAATTGAGGTAAAATGGGAGATGGTTTCCCTTCTTTTATTGATAAATTGGACAGGAAAAACTACCAAGGATGGTCCTTGAGGATGAAGAAATACTTACAAGGAAGGAGTCTCTATGGATACATATCAAGAGATGAGGAGATGCCCATTTTTAGAAGCAAAGGACAACCTACAAGAGAGGAGCTTGAAAGACTCAACTCATGGTGTGCCAAAGATGCATTAGCAAGGTCATATCTAGTTAACTCTATCTTTTACTTCCTTCTTCCACATAACATGAATTTTAAATCATCCCAAGAGACTTGGGATACATTGACTTCATACTTTTCTTCCAATACAAGCGCTAGGAAGAATCAATTATGGATTGAATTTACCACTCAAAGAAAGCAACCCAAGCAAAGTGTTTCAAAATATGTGACCAAAGTCAAGGATGTGGTTGACCAATTGGCAAGCATAGGCAAGGAGATTGAACAGGAGAAAATAGTGAGGCAAGTAATCAATGGCATCAAGGCAGATGACAAATGGGAAGCCTTCACAACTGCCATGGACTTATACATGGACATACAGATTCCAGACCTTACCACACTCATGGGACGACTCTTTAACCATGAGGCCAAGCTCAAAAAAATGGAGAATCATCAAGAGGTAACAACTCTTCCGTCCTATACACAGATAAAGGAAAGTCTAAAGATAAAGGGAAGAATAATAAAGTAGAGGATGAAGGTACTACTTCTCAAGTCAACTATGCAGGGAGAGGTAGGAACTCAAGAGGTAGGGGCAGAGGAGGTAAGCAAGGTAGGGGGAGGCCTTTCAACTCTTCCCCATGCAACATATGTGGATTTTCTAATCACACTATAGATGAGTGCTATAGGAACTTCAATAATTAGAGAGGAAGAGGATATCAAAGAGGTGGCTACACACAATCAAGAGGAAGATTCAACCATAATCAAGGCTACAACCATAGCTACAACAACTACAACAATAATTACAATAATAACTATCAAGGAGGATACAAATCAAGAAAGGACTACAACAATTACACAGAGGATCAAGAGGATTCTCTTCTCATTATGAATATGACTTCAAAACAAGGTATGAATGATGAACACCTCTTTTATATTGACTCAGGTTGTTCAAACCATGTGGCAGGCAATGTAGCTCTTCTCTCTGACCTTGAGGAACCCAAGGGAAAGCACCAAGTACAAACAGGTGATGACACCAAGCATTCAGTGGTCAAGGTAGGAAATGTCAAAACCTCTAAAGGAATAGAAATCTTTTGAGCAGGGTTCTTTATGTACCTACAATCACCAAGAATCTGATGAGTGTTGGATAGATAGTGGAAAAAGGTTTGCAAGTTAGGTTCAACAAATATGGAGCTAATCTGGAGGACCCCCAACATGGATTCAAAAGAATTGCCAAGGGAGAAAAAACAGGTAGACTATTTACATTTGAACTTGAGGACACTAGAAATATTGCACTTTACAATTACAAGGATCAAACATTATTAGAGCTTGAGATTTGGCATAAAAGATTAGGGCATATTGGTGAGAGAACCTTGAAGCAAATATGTAGGGATCAATGTGTGCTTGGGATACCTAATGTATCCAAGCAACACATGATCTATAATGTGGTGCATGTCAATTTGGTAAGTCAAATAGGTTACCCTTATCAAAGAAAGGCTACATGCATGAGGATTACTTGGAACTTGTCCACACAGATGTGTGGGGACCAAGGACCCATCAATTTTTGGCTCAAGGTACTATGTGTCTTGGTGTTTTTTGTGAAGACATTGCAGGATGTCAAAGCATAGTAGGAAGCCTAAACTATGCATGTGATTGACAAGAATTGATATTGCCTATGGAGTAAGTGTCTTAAGTCAATTCATGCACAAACCTAGAGCACCTCACTTGGAAGCTGCTAAAAGGATTTTGAAGTATCTCAAGGGTACTCAAAATCAAGGTTTATACTTTCCATACACATCAGATTTAGACATCAAGCTATACTCAGATGCAAATTGGATAGGCTGCAAGGATGATAGGAGGAGTACCTCTGGTTATCTTTGTTTTGCAGGTGATAAGTCCATTTCATGGTCTTCCAAGAAGTAACCTATTGTATCTTTATCTTCAACAGAGGTTGAATACATGGGATTAGCCAATGCTACTCAAGAATCAATTTGTATTAGATTGTATATTCAGATTTGGGACACCATGCTCACTCACCTATGATCTTTGGTGACAATACAAGTTCCTTGCATCTTGCAACAAATCCTATCTATCATGTAAGAACCAAGCATATAGAAGTTCACTATTATTATGTGAGAGAGAAGCTATTGAGCAAGGAGATTCAACTTGCATATGTATCCACTAATATGCAATGTGCAGACTTATTGACCAAAGCGCTTGATGGTACTAAACTTTGCAAGTTTAAAGCCATGATTGGATTGCAAGACATGTTCAACCTTTTCCCTCTACATGGGCACTTTTTACTCTAGTGCTGGCTAGAGGCTTTTTCCCCATGTTACCACATACTTGATACTCTCATATGTGGTGGTACTTTGTACTTAGGGATATTATTCAGCTCTTACTTCAGTTTAGCTCATCATCAATAGAGAGAGCTATTTCAGCCATCGTCTTCTCCGTGTGTCTTGCTACGTTTGTGCTCCTTGTGTGTGATTCTTGTGTGTCTCTCACACTTCTACATACACCCAACAATGGTATCAGAGCAGGTTCAGCTGCTTCTCAAATTTTGGTTTTTCGTGTCGCGGCATGCATGCACTTTTAAGAGTGCAAATTGACTTTGGAGCATAGAACTGTGAATTTGAGCAGCCAAGAAACATTTCCATCAGGTGAGCTGGGGCTTTACCCCCATTTTGAAGCCATTCTTGTAGTTAAGAGTTGCCATCAGAGTGACAATTTGTGAGCTGACATTTGAGCATTCATTTCAGCTTTCGTCGAAGTAAACATTTTGTCATATTCTTGTTCCTTTGTGAAATGGTGGGCATCAATGACTTGTTTGGCATGCTTCAAGCTGACGATAAGCTTGATGGGACCAACTATCCGATGTGGTCTTACATGATGAAGCATGTTCTCATTGCTAAACAACTTTGGAACATAGTGGCAGATGTAGATCGAAGACGTGCAGGTTCTTCTACTTCGCAGTCTAGTGTCACAGATGGAGCTTCTTCTTCGAGTACAATGGTTTCTCCTTCTCCATCTACACAGGAGAAAATTATATGGGATGGAAAAGATGCTCAAGCTCATGATTTGAGTGTGCTTTCAGTGAAGCGTCATATAGTTCCACACATTTGGTCATGTTCTACATCGAGACAGGCATGGGACATTGTTGCTTGTTTGTATGTCGTGTCTAACAAAGCACGTGTTGCATGCTTGAGGAAGCAACTTGAGGATGTATGTATGGCTGAAAATGAGTCGGTGGATGTGTATGTGACATGCATCAAGGAATTGAAAGAGCAATTGGCAAACATAGATGAGATCATTCCGGATGCATCAATCATTTCTACATTGTTGAAAGGATTACCAGAATCTTTTCAAAGATTTGCTACTACTCTTCGTTTGGTTGCAAAAGGAAATCCTAATATGTATGCATTTGATGAGGTTGTGTCTCTTTCTTTAGCACCTATTGGAGCTTCGCTTCGCCCCATAAGTTAACCATTTTCTTTAGCGGGAAACTTTAGCGTAAAACAAGACAAGACCATTCTGGTCAAAGCTTCGGGTAATGGGCAAGGAGAGCAATCTAGAGTGAATAGGAGTGGTTTGATTGAGGGAACACAAGCACTTGCTATCTCACAAAAGGGGAAAAGCAAGTATGGTTCAGCTTTGGGTTCATCGAAACCAAAGCCTCAAGCTTCCTCTTCCACTCATTCCTCTAATGATGCTGATTTGCAAAAGAAGAGAGATGCAAATATTGTTGGAAGGTTGGTCATACTATTGATGATTGTAGAAAGCTTGCTAAACGCAATGAAAAGAAGAAGCAATCCAGCATGTCTATTGCTGAAAATTTAGCAAATGTAAAGAATGATGAAGCTAACATGGCTCAAGATTTTTGGGCATGTGTTATTACATGTCATTATGATGCTTCTTTGCATTCTAAATGTATGGTTGTGAGTGAGGCTGATTTGGATTGGTTCTTTGATAATGGTGCTTCAAATCACATAACATCATGCAAAAGACTTTTTGCCTCTTTGAAAGATGCATCCAGAGGAGGACATGTCGTGTGTGCAAACAATGCCTCTTGAGCTGCAAATGGAGGTGTGATTCTCTTGAAAAATGCATTGTATGTGCCCAGTATCAAGAAGAATTTAATTTCAATTCTGTTGATTGCCAAAGCTGGACTTCATGTACACTTTGTTGATGATAAGTGTATGGTTCACGATTTCAGCAATGGTGATATTATTGTGATGTCCGGTACATTATGTAATGGTTTGTATCGCATGGATACATATAAGAGGGCTGCCTTGAATGCCTTGGTTGCTCATACTTCTTCCATGGCTGAAATGGAGCTTTGGCATGCTCGTTTTGGTCACTTGAACTTCAATAATTTGCTTTACTTGCAAAAGAAGGACATGGTTATTGGCTTTCCTACACTTGAGTCCATTGAAAAGCATGCATGTGAAGGTTGCATTCTTGGAAAAATGCATCGTGCTTCTTTTCCAAAAGATAGTCATACACACACTACAAGAAAATTTTAGCTTGTTCATAGTGATGTATGTGGTCCCATCAAGACTCCATCTTTTTGGAAGCATGTATATTTTGTTACCTTCATTGATGATGCTACTTGCCATACATGGGTGTATCCTATGAAAGCAAAGAATGAGGTATTTTCTTACTTCAAAGCATTTTTAGCTATGGCTGAAAATTTTTCTTCACAAAAGCTTTTGACTCTATGCACAGATCGTGGTGGTGAATACATGTCACATGAGTTTAATGCTTTTCTTCATGAAATAGGTATTTCACACCAATGTACGGTGCCATATACACCTCAGCAAAATGGTGTTGCCGAGCGTAAAAATAGAACTCTACTTGAAATGGCACGATGTATGGTTAAAGGAAAGCATCTTCCTGATAAGTTTTGGATGGAAGCGGTCATGTGTGCAAACTATGTGTTGAATCGCTGCCCTACAAAAGCATTGAGAGTCATCACTCCTTATGAGGCTTGGAATGGTCATAAGCCTATGGTTAGTCATATGTGTGTGTTTGGTTGTTTGGCATATGCTCTTGTGCCATCACAACAACATCACAAACTTGATGACAAGGCAAAGAAATGTATATTTGTTGGTTATAATGCTGAAAGTAAGCGATATCGTTTGTATCATCCATTGACAAACACCATTATTGTGAGTCGAGATGTGGTATTTGCTAAAAATTCAGTATTACCTCTACTTGAATGCAAAAAACAGCTAACAGTTAGCTCACAAGATGTGTTAAATACACTCATGCCTTTGTTCCAAAATGGTGCACTTGACTATGGCCATGTAGATCAGCCAATTGAGGCTCAAAAGGCTGAAAATTCCAGCCAAATAGGGCTAAAAATGCAGAGAATTTTCTGCCAAACATGGCTGAAAAATTTCAGCCAAAAATGGTCAAAACTGCTGGAAATTTTCAGCCACATATGGTTGGACATTTGCATGAAAATATGACTGAAAATGAGCATGAAATTCATCCCACACATGATGTACATGTTGAAGATGTATTACATAATGAACACATGTCTATCAAGGGTGCACAATCTATGCCAAAGTGGCTGAAACAGACTTTGTAGGACAGCAAATTGAGTGCACCTTTACATGGTAGAACAAGATCAAGCTCTCACCATGCATCAAGTAATTTTGTGGATTATTCTCTTATTGCTACAACATGTAATGAAGAGCCACTTTCTTTTGAAGATGCATGTGACGATCCACAATGGATGAATGCTATGCAATCAGAAATGGATTCCATACATAGGAATGGTACTTGGGAGTTATATGAATTGCCAAAAGGAAAGAATGCCATTGGTACAAAGTGGGTTTACAAGATTAAGAGAGAATCTGATGGTAGCATTGATCACTACAAAGCTAGATTGGTTGCCAAAGGATATGTGCAACAATATGGCATTGACTATGAGGAAACTTTTGTACCTACTTCACGCATGACTACCATTCGTACCGTGGTTGCATTGGTTGCCCATCGAGGTTGGAAAGTGCATCAGTTGGACATAGGAACAACCTTCTTGAATGGTGATTTGCAAGAAGAGGTTTATGTGAAGCAACCTCCTAGATTTGCTATGAAAGGGAAAGAGCTTGCATAAAGCCTTGTATGGTCTCAGGTAAGCTCCACGTGCATGGTATGAAAAAATACATAAGCACTTGATTGCTCTTGGCTTCACATGTAGTCCGATTGAAAGCACACTCTATGTATGCAAAAATGGGGCTAGTCTTATAGTGCTTGTTCTTTATGTCAATGACATAGTCTTGACTGGGTCATGTGGTGCAAAACTTGACATTCTTATGGCTGATTTGCAGCATACTTTTAATGTCACTTATCTTGGTCTTTTGAGGTACTATCTTGGCATCCAGTTTGTATCCGTTGAAGGGGGGGGGGGGATTGTTATGCATCAAGAAAAATATGTTGGAAAACTACTTCAACATTTTGACTTTGAGGATTGCAAGCCAGTTTCCACACCAGTTGAGACACGATTCAGGTTCTTAGTTGAGGATTCTAGTGATGCATTTGACACTTCTCTTTATCAGCAAGCTGTGGGATATCTTATATATGCATGCAACACAAGGTCGGATATACAGTATGCAGTTTCCCAGTTCAGTCAATTCATGCACAGCCCTGGCACTAAGCATTGGCAAGCAGTAAAACGTGTGCTTTGATATCTCAAAGGCACTTTGAGCTTAGGTCTCTTTTATGGCAGAGATATTCAGCCATGTTTGCATGCTTTTATAGAAAATGATTGGGCTGGTTGTTATGATACTCGCATGTCCACTAGTGGTAATTGCTTATTCCTTGGAGACTCATGCATATCTTGGTGGAGTAAAAAGCAACCTACAGTGGCGACATCGAATTGTGAAGCTAAGTACAGGGCAGTTTCATAGCTACAGTGGAGTGTATATGGCTGAGATGCCTATTGATGGATCTTTGCATGGATATTGATGCTGATACGCATATTCTCACTGATAGTCAGAGTGCTTTGGCTGTTGCACAAAACCCAGTGTTTCATGCACGGACCAAACATATTGAGGTGCATTATCACTATGTGAGACATGAAGGAGATATAGATTTGGTATATGTGCCTACACAAGATAATGTGGCAGACATATTGACCAAAGTTCTTCCATGGGAAAATTTTGAAGCTTTTCGCAAAGCTTTAGGCTTATTACCTTGTGGGGGCTGATCTGTCACTCCTTGAATGTGTTCACATCATTCACTCCAGGGGGGATTGTTACACTTATGTGTTCCTCAAGTGGCTTTGATGTGAACCTTTTCCCTATACATGGGTGGTGTATGGATCTAAATCTGTGTTTTATATATATGTATGTGTATCTCAATGATGTTTATGTATCTATATATGTATTTATAGTCCTTGTTGATTTGAGTATCTATATATAGAGACTCATAAGGTTGGGAGGCAAGACATCTCTCTAACAAGTGGTGGAATCTTCTCTCAAAATAAATGCTTAGTGAAATCTACATAAGAGCATATGTAACTATGTATATTTGTATACCTAGAATCCTATTATATTTACTCTTATTTTTATATTTTATTATTATATGGTCCTCATTAATTCAAGTAGTCAATGATTTCTGTTCAATGTAGGTGATGCATCTCCACTTGAAGACAAGATTACTAAAACCAATGTATAAAATGTGAAGAGATGGATAGGTATGTGCTTGAAGATGAAGAGGTGTTGCAAAATCCTTGATCTACACCAGCCAAATGAACTCCAAGAGTATATGGTGGGCCCTTTTAGCTTGCCAATGGATGTATTAGACACCCTATGTACCTTGGAAGATCACTCTCAAAAAGATAGATCAAAACAGATAAGTTGGAGTTAGCTCAGAGGTGAAAAACTTGCTATTTTGGTCCATACACCTGTCCACTGTTTTGCATAATTCTCTGAGCACAGTAGCAATTAGCTTAATTCTTCTTGGGGAAGTCTAGTTAACTTAAAGATCTAACTTTCAAGAGTAATCTCATAAAAAATAATGAACTACACACTGAGAATGAGTTTTAATTAGTGATGACATCATCCCGATTTTCACGGGCTGCTACATTTTGAGACCAGGGAGCAGACAAATGAACATAACTCAAAATTTAGGAATCCAATGATTATGAAAATTTGTATGGTTATACTATACAGTAAGCTAAATCCAACAAGCTTTAAATCATTGAATGTGGATAAGTAACCACTGAGAAATGGCTCTGACAAGGTGAGTGAAAAAGTCGGGTACCTGACAGAGAAGTGAAGATGAACAGACCCTGTTGACTTCAAATGAACATAACTGAATATTGCAACATCCAAATGACATTAAAATTTGTGAGCATATAGTAAACTTGTAGAGCTAACTTTACCAAGTTAAATTACTGAAAATGATGCACCAAGCTCAGAGAAAACATCTCTGCAATCTGACTGAGAAAACTGAGAGTAATGGCAGTGAGTAGTACACTTCACAAGAACATGGAAATATGAACCCAAATGATCATGAAAATGGAAGTATATTGCTTGTACAATACAATGGACTTACTGATACATATGTGTGCCTTGTAATCACACCTTGATATGGCATAAAGCTCAGCTCTTGGAGGTCTTCACATAGGTCTCTCTAACCATAACTAAAACTGCCATCTATTTATAGTTGAGTTTGGGAGGCTAACTTCCCTCAATCACTCTCCAATCAATCAATGATTGATTTGATTCTCTACCTACCACAAATCACGAATTTGTGGCTCCTCTTTCCATTCTTGATCAGTGGACTCAACCACTTAAGATTCTTTCACTTTTACATTAAGTAAACTCTTCAAAAGTTACAAGAGGTTGTTCACAAGTGAACTTTACATAGTCTTCATTTTAAAGCTTTTTTCATGACTTTGTGGGACTCAATCCAATACTTAGGCTTGTCATATATGCTTGAGGTCTTCAATCTTCCAAGATTACCTGCAAAGCAATCATAGCCTTGAATTTGCAAAGCTTTGTACCATCCAATGCTTTGGTTAGAATATCTGCACATTGTTGATGAGTGGACACATATGATATTTGAATCTCTTTGCTTAGAACCTTTTCTCGTACATAGTGATAATGAACTTCAATATGTTTAGTCCTTGCATGAAAATATGATTAGCAGCCAAGTGAATAGAACTCATATTGTCACCAAAAATAGTTGGAGTTCCAAACTCCAATCCAAGATCTTTGAATAATGTCTTCATCCACATAGCTTCCTGAGTAGCTATGGCAAGACCTCTATATTCAGCTTCAGTAGAAGAGAGAGCAACTGTGGGTTGCTTCGTGGATGACCATGAAATAAGCTTTGAACCTGCAAAGGTAAGATAACCTGAAGTGCTCCTTCTATCTTCTTTGGAGCCTGCCCAATCTGCATCAGAAAATAGCTTCAAACCTAAATCAGATACATAAGGATAATAAAGTCCTTCATTTATGGTTCCTTTGAGGTACTTGAGAATCCTTTTGGCAGCATCCATATGTGGTTTCCTTGGTGTGTGCATAAATTGACTTAGCACACTCACACTGTAACATATATCCACTCTTGTCAATGTGGCATAGTTGAGACTACCCACTAGACTTTGATATGATGTGATGTCCTCTATGAGTTCACCTTCATGTGAGCTCAATTTGTGATTGACCTCCATTGGAGTACCTGCAATCTTACAATCTTGCATCTTGAATTTTGCCAACATGTCCTTAATGTACTTTCTTTGAGTGAGGAAAAAACCATGATCTTGGTAGACAACTTCCAAACCTAGGAAGTAGGTAAGTGAACCCAAATCACTTATCTTGAACTTTTCTCTCATCTGATCTTTGATCTTCTTCATACCATCTGCATCATTTCCTGTCAATATAATATCATCTACATATACACATAGGTAGATGACCTCAGAGTTACTCTTTTTAATAAAGAGTGAAGGATCTGCCTTGCTTGGTTGAAAGCCTTTGTCTTGCAAGAATGAAACAGGCCTGAAATTCCAAGCTCTTGGAGCTTGCTTGAGACCATACAATGCTTTGTTAAGTTTACACACATAATCAGGATAAACTTGATTCTCAAAACCAGGTGGTTGTGCCATATATACCTCTTCTATTATCCAACCATTCAAAAATGCATTCTTTACATCTAGTTGAAGTATCTTCCAATTCTTGGAAGAGGCAATACTAAGCAAAACCCTAATAGTAGGCATCTTTGCCACAGGAGAGAAGGTCTCCTCATAATCAATTCCCTGAGTTTGTGCAAATCCTTTTGCTACAAGCCTTGCCTTATACCTGTTAATGGAACCATCAGAATTCTTCTTGAGTTTATAGACCCATCTTGAGCCTATTACCTTCATGGACGAAGTCTTGGGCACCAAATCCCAAGTTTTGTTTTCCTCAAGTGCTTCAATCTCTTCCTTCATTGCATGCTTCCATTCTGTTTTTGCTTTGGCGTCTTCAAATGATGATGGCTCCTCTTGGTTTATATCCTGTGCTATGTAGATAGAATGTTTAGTTACTAATGAGGTGTCAAACCCATACCTTTCTGGTTTTTTCTTTTCCCTCATAGATCTTCTTAGGCCATGATGTGATGATTCTGCCTCATGTCCAAGTTCCTGCAATTTTGCTTTACCTTTAGACTTCCATGCTTTGATCTTTTCCATATGAGATTCTTCATCATCCTCTGAGGTGTCTTGTTCTTCAATCTTTGGTTGTTCTCTACCAAGCTTTGGAAAATCTTCTTCAAGATTATATGGTAAATTGACCTTCCTGCATGAATCTTCATACCATGAATTGTTCTCATCAAAAACTACATCTCTGCTTACCAAGAATCCTTTGTTGGTAGGGTTGTATAACCTGTAGCCCTTTTGATTATTGTCATATCCAATAAATACACACCTTTCTGCCTTTGGATCCATCTTGCCTCTAACCTGTGAAGGAACATGAGCAAAAGCAATACATCCAAAAATTTTACAATGATCTAAGCTTGGTCTTCTTCCATTCCAAGCCTCATATGGAGTCATCCCATCAAGGGATTTTGAAGGCAACCTGCTAATCAAGTAAGTGGCTGTAGATACAGCCTCAGCCCATAAGTAATTAGGTAAATGCTTTTCATTTAACATAGACCTTGCAGCTTCAACAATTGTCCTATTCCTCCTTTCTGCCACTCCATTTTGCTCAGGAGTGTACCTTGTAGTTTCCTCTCTTTTGATTCCTCTTTCTTGAAGAAAAGAATCAAACTCATGGGAGAAGTATTCTCCCCCTCCATCTGACCTTAGCCTTTTTAGAGATTTACCTGTTTGATTCTCCACAAGAGCCAAATATCTTTTGAAACATGAAAAAACTTCATCTTTGTGTTTCATAAAGAATAGGATAGTCCATCTGTTGCAATCATCAATAAAGGAGACATAATACCTTGATCCAGATATTGAAGCTTCCTTGCTAGGTCCCCATACATCTGTATGAACCAACTCCAAGAGATCTCCATGCATATAACCTTTCTTCATGAATGGTAACCTGTGAGACTTTCCAAATTGACATGCACTACACTTATAAATCATATGTTGTTTTGACAAATTAGGGAGTCCAAGTACACTTTGGTCCCTGCAGATTTGCTTTAATGACCTTTCACCAATATGTGCTAAC